>LIEC01006796.1:0-99497 GCA_001925005.1 Drosera capensis
GGAAGAAAGAATGAACAGCGCTTACAAAGTGGGTTACCAGTTTTCCAAAACCATCATGTCTCCCAGTAAATATACAAAAAATTAAAACATTATAAGAAACCTTGGACTTGGCTTGCAGGTTAATTTTTTCCACTTCTTTTGCGTGAGTCTTTTCCTCTAGTTTGGAGTAAAACTGCAACATGCAAAAGAAAATAGCGAGTTGAATTTAGTAGAAAGCTACAGAACATCAAATAAGCACACCATCCCTTGAAAGATGAAAAGGATTGAAAGAGACAAAACCTCTTTTCTCCTCTCAGCTCGTTCGTTGCATTTGAAACTGAAATTGTAGGAGGGAAGTTTACCCACTCTGTTGGACTTGACATCTTCAGAAGAGGGACTTCTGCAAGGTAATTAAGGATAAAAGGGTGAACCAAGCACAAATTAACATCATCAATCATTTCTTTTCCTTTCTTCAATAACACAGATTGCTAATACTTTTCCAATAAGTACAAATTTGCTGATGATTTTATAGTTACAAGAAAAATATCCTTATCACTAATCATAAACAATGAATTTTTGAGTTCAAGCCAATTCAGCAATCAATGAGAACTCAGAGGATACCACCTAGTAGTTTCTGATTCCCCTTCCGACTTAGTCGGAGGTTCTTTTCTGAGAGCTCTCAACTTCGCCTTCTCTCTGTAGTCAAAGAATCACCATCAAAACAACTTCACATAGAATTTTATCCGTCCGAAATAGTACCATTGTTCCAAAAAACATGAACTGCCTACCACAATGTAACATCAATAGAAAGTAACATCGATTAGCAATTCCAAGGAGGTACTAAAATAAACAATTATCAGGTAAACCTACAGGACTTTTTCAGAGTTGGCCACATTTTCCGTGAAAGTTGCGGGCTCAGACTTCACAGGCTTCCACAAAAAGAAATACCAATCAAAATATTATTAGTTGAGTTGGAGAAACCATAATGCACAAAAAGATATACAGTATAAGATGATTTACCTTGGACTTCAAGCCCGGTAACACCGATGGCATAGTTTTCACCATCTTTTCAGGATCTTTGATAACATGACTGTCCCTATTCTTCATGATAAGCTGCTTTGGGCCGGAGATTGCAGATATGGTACCATTAGATATTACTTTCGGTTCTTTTGAATCCCCATTTTTCTTCAGGGAAATATTTGAAGCATTCTTAGAGCCGAGAATAATCTTTGCCTTGACCTTAACTTGACTGATCTGAGAATTTGACTTCTTAACTTCATCGGTTCCCTTCATCTCTACGGGCTGGATAATAAATCATAGGATAATGTCAGTGGTCTAAAGATTAAAAAAGAAAAGAAAAAAGAAGTTGATCCAGCTTATCATGAAGAATAGTCTACAACAACCACAAAATAGTCTGCATTACCTCGGTCAGACTTGAACTGTTGCTGTTATCATAAGCACTGGCAATTTGTACCACGTCAGCAGTAACAGGCTCTGCTAATTTCAAGTTGTTCAAGCTCTCAATACATTCCAAGCTGGCATTTGCACCTTCAGTCTCCATGTTGTTAGCAACAGTTCCGCTTGTCATCTTATCAATAATCATTTCCTCTTCTTGGAAAGGATGTTCATAGTGGTTGCCATTCTTCATTTCAGCCTCCGCAACAGGAATCATGTTATCAGAGTCCACTATGCTTTGTACCACTGACCAACGACAAATCACATTGGCTTTAAAAACCATTTAAGCCAACCTGAACCTCATGACACGTGGATGAGTGCTAGAGGTTTTTTCTCCTCTCTTATCTATGATCAAGTATATCCCCCGGTAGTTTTTAGCCAAGAGAATCAGAAACAACACCAATATTAAACAAACAGCATACATGAGACAAGCATATGAAACATGAAAATTTTTAAACCGTCCATGGAAAAACACAGAAAATTTGACGAGGACAGTGAATATCCGCAAATCAGGATATAAATTTGTTACTGTCAAGTGTCAACCCTGATCCACTCACCGAGGAGGAAGGAATGGATTGTCAGCAAAAACAAAATATATCAACCCAAGGACCCGATGTGGGAGAGAGACCCTATTGACTTTTGCCGCAGAGCTTATCACGCTATAGTTAGAATACAACATTGAAATATGAACATGTTACACAAGAAATTTCGGTAAGTTTTGGGCAGGCAGATAGACTAAACTGCGGGTAAGGCAAATAACCGAACTTTTGAATTTTGATTCTTAGCCCCAAATCACAGCACAATCCAATGCATCTCCCACACAAAAATCCAAGACACAATGAACCTAACGTAGAGCTACCCTAAACCGCAGAACCCTAAACCTCTTAAAATAACCCTCATAAAATTTCAATCACATAACTAGAACAACAAAAGCCACAACAAACCCATCTTCCATTTCCAAACCTCACCAACAAATCATTCACAAAACCAGCATTCAACCCTCCACCGAACCAATCCCAAACCCCAGAAACTACTCTCTCAAAAAACCTAAAACCCCACCAATGCAGAACCAGATCTTCCCCAACCAAACCACAAAAACCCCACAAAACAGCATTTTCAGATAAACCCACAGACCAATTCGAAATGGGCACCAACAGAAACACAAGAAACAAATTCTTACACAGATGGGTTCGCTATCAAAACCCCATTTCGAGCATCTGGGCACAGAGGAACTCGATCGAGAAAAGGGAGAGGCGAAGTGGGGGGAGGAAATGGGGGCAAGTTGGGGTTTTGAAACTGTGAAAGAGTGGGATTTTAAATCGAAATTGAAGGGGTCACTGTGACTCACAGTCTCACTCGCAATAGTGGGTTTTCTAGAGAGAATAAGGAGTGGGGAGGAGGTTGCTTTGTTGCGGTTTACATTAAATATTGTGGGAAGGTTTATTTTTTCCCTTTTTTGGTGCAATTCATTATGATTTTACTTGCTCTAAGTATTCTTTCATGGGGTTGGCAAGATGGGTGCTGTACATACATATTAGTATTTGCGCCGTAAAAAGTATTTAATTATCTAGAACGAAAATGGGTTAATGAAGATTATTCCGTAATATATAATTGATTATTTTTTACATCATAAATAATTAACAATTATAAATATTCAATCACGGTTCAGGTTTGTTTGTTAATTTAAGATTTATTTTTATTTTTATTAGATTTTTTATGATGTTATTTTTATTATTCCATCCGTTTCGAATTATATACAATAGTTTGATTCTACACATGATTTTATGTGAGTTGAATTTGATTACTATCTTCGTCCCACTTATTTTGTAATGACACTCAATATATAATTTAGTACGATCAAACATTAATTTTTATAAAATTATTATGAGACACTAATAATAGATTAAGTTATGAATTTTAATCTTATATCAACTTAAATTTTTTTTGATATCGTTAAAAATAAGAATAAAACACTCTAAAATGTATGACATCGCAAAAATTATGAGCCAAAAGGAATAATATATTGTATTTTTTATGATGGCGGTAGTTCACGTGAAACTATGTGATAAAATATGAGAGAAATTAGTGGGATATGATGTGATAGTGTGTAAATTTAGTATAAATTTAATTCAAAATATAAAAATAAAGCAGCATATATTTTTATATGATCCAAAAAACGTTGTATTTAATATGAAATAGAAATAATAAATTTTTTTATATTTTATTTTTTTAGGATGGATATATTCTGATTTCTTTTTCCAGATTTTTGAAAAGCCAAAAAGAAAAAAGAAAAAGACAAACACACACAAATAGCACATCAGTTTGATGTTCAAAGCTTTTGAGACGACTTTGATGCGGTATCGCCAGGCTTTGAATGTCATTTCACAAATTTATCGTATAATGTCAGCGACTTTTTAAAATATGTATTCTCTAAATCTTTTTACGATTGTTGTTGTTGCATTTCCTAAGTACTCCCCGAAGTTACAAATGCTTTTTTCGTTAAGTAAAAAATTACATTGACAGAAATTTTGAAAAAGAAATTGTCATGAACCACAAAACAAAGGTGCACGCTCTACGGTACTTTTTTTCTACTTGAATTCTGTTTATTATGATCATAGTACTCCGTAGTTTGAATCATAGTTTGAGCTTTATAAAATCTACAGTAATATGTCATGTTTATCTAGAGCACAAAAACTGGGTCAATAAGGTATGACAACATATATAAAAAAAAACATTTTCTTTTGCTGGAAAATGAAGCGAAGTTATCAATCCAGAATCGCACCAGTTGAGAAGTTAGTATCCATACAGCTTTACATAATACCAATAAAGATTTACGTACTGATCAAGATGGAATCGCTAGCACCTATGAAGGGGATGGATAATCCGCTTACACAGTGGTTGAAGCAAACACATCATGATTCCGCCATGGCTAGCCAACGTCCAAGAGGCAATCGAATCCACTCAGCATCTTGTTCTTGGATAATGCGTTTCGACAGCATCCTATTATGGAAACTGAGATTCCTGTCATGAGCACAAATAACTGGAAGGGCAGCTGCTTGATCTGTAGATGGACAAACAGGCTAATGCTTCATGCTGTTTTCCACTTGGCACCGGAATTGACAAGCTTGATGTAGGCATTCTTGAAGTCCTCAAAGAACGCGTCCTGATCATCTGCATACCTTGTAATCCATCTGCAGATAAAAGTTGCCGGCATCATACACCACCTTTCTGGAGAATATCATGAAAGCCAAAAGGCCCAAAACAAATAGGAGAGCCTGTTCATAACAAAGGGATAATCAACTGTTGAATGGAGCCATATAAAACTCATGGCATTCGAATGAAGTACACAATCAATCTAGTCTTCCGTTCATTCTTATCACTGCCATCAGCCTCAGTTACCGCAACTGAAGATTTCCTGCTGCTGAAATGACTCAGCTTGACCATACCCAGACTCTCAGTTTATAGCATGGAAAACAATGATTCTAAAATAAGTTCTTCCATTTGCTGCTTTGCAGACTAAAAACATGTATTCACAAGGTAGTCCAAAAACACAGGACTTTTATCTTATGCGCATCTAATCTAGAACATAACAATTCTCATGCCATCAGCGTGACCAAGAACGCAAGAAATAGAAAGGCTTCTAATACTATTTTGACTTTGTATCTTCTATTTTTATGTTTCCACCCCATTTTCAATTTGGGGATCATCCCCACCCCACATGGCAAGCGGCCCGGACCAACAAGGCCAATGTGCACGAGGTCAAGAGTTTAAATCGGATGACAAGCTGCGAAAGCTTGTTTAAAAGGTACTTCGGGCTTACGGGCTATTCGGTTGACCAAAGGGAAATCCTTCGGGATTTTCCTTTTAAAAAAAAAGAGCAAGAATGAGAATGGAGAAACCACAGCATTCAATAGGTGTTCTGTATAGCGGGTTGAGGGTACTTCCTATTCATGCAACCAAAATCATGGACAGAATAAGGGTACATCGTTCGTATAGCAGCTGTTAATTCCACATCAGAACTTCAGAAGTAGTATTAGACAACCCGTAACAAGTCCTTGGGAATATCTTCTCGTAGATTTACATTTATGAAGAATACATAATTAACATAGAAAGTATGCAGATCTAACAATGAGAGTTATTGGCAAGATAGGATTTAATTTAACGTGAAAAAGATCACCAGTTTGAAGGGAAAGGAACAAGAGTATGTTTGTGAACCAAAAAGTTAACTACTACTACTACAAACATCATCATTATGCCTAGAAAAGGAATGAGCATCAAGGTAATATCACGGATTTCAAGCGAAAGTGGACTTGATTGACAGGATAATGACTGTAAACTCGCCACAGCAAGTACAGAACTAAGCAGCTGAAGGGAATGAAACAGTAGTGTAATGTCTAAGAAAGTTGTAACCTTAAGCATTCATTATCCTCCACAAGCGCACGATCCGAAGGAAGCCCTATCATACTTGACATACCAGCTGCACCAAAAATAACATTCCACTTTGAATCCACAAATGAAAAATCATGGAAGAAAATCGGAAACACTCAAACATCAAGAAGCAATATAACTAGAAGATAGTGCTGAAATCCACATCAAGGGCCAGGCAAATCCAGACAAGTACCAGAAACCTAACATGGACGGTGATAGAACTGACATTAAACTTCTACCCCTATTGTGTTTCCTGTTGCTTTGGATATAGTCAAGCACATACAGAATCTTGAAAGAGAGATAAATAGATAAATGTGGGTCACCTGAGGACAACCAAGACTTCTCAAGAAGTATTTTGTAGTAAGAATTGTCGAACACTGTAGGATTCCCAAAACCTTTACTCCCAAGTGTATGGGCTCCGGACAATGCGACAAGTTCTTGTGTCCTGTTCAAAATAAGTGCACGTAGAATAAGGAGCAATAATGTTGACATCAATAAGAGTGCTGGAACTGAACATAGGTTTTGAATTTACCATTTACTTTCCTATAGGCAACATATCAGTCATTCTGTTTTATGTCCAGCAGCCAATCATTTTCTTAGTTTACAATTTTGGACAATGCACAGTTTTTTTTTTTTTGGTACGTCAATCTAATAAGTTGGCACTGTGTAGCATATCAGGCTCCCCAAATCCAACTGGCTAGAAGCATCTTTATTCCTAATGGACGAGTCGTAATGTAACAGGTATAGAGTAGCCACTGCATTGACCTCACCTACAGCGAAAATTCATCCATATCCCTCTTCGTAAAATCCATTTCCAGCACAAAAAGAAAAAGAAAATAAAAATGAAATCAACCCTAGATGGTTTTAGCTTCTCTGGTTTCCTTCCGAATTTCTACAAGTAAAGCTAAACTCCTATTATTCTCTCAATCGGCCTGGTTTCCACTCAATCAGCAGAGTTATATCTTGTTGGCTGGATGGAAAGATGACAAGTTATTATATACTCCACACGAAATCGCTTCAGAAAAACAGAACCAAGTCTTTGAATAGCAAGGGCAATAGAAATAGGGTCTGATAATATATCCCTTTTATGCAGATGGCTGCTTATAGCAAAAAGAATTACTTCATATATAAATGTACTCACGAGAAGCCTTTTCTTTCGAAACACTGCTTCAGTCCATAGGCATCCAAAGTTTCTTCTGGCAATTTCCCTTCAGGATCAGGAATCCTATTAAAAAAGCAATAACATCTGAGACAACAAGCAAGAAAATGTAGTCATCTTAGAGAACATGAAGTGGTACATTAATTACTCACATTGCTATTAACCAATGAACCATGATTCACAGTGTTAGACGGATGAAAAAAATTTCAATGGTTTATGTAAACCCCCAAGTGTAAATTGTTTGCTTGATTTTCTCTAAGATGATGCCAGTAAAATGCATGTTGGAAAAAAACGCAACACATTAGTAAAACATTTAAGAGTTTTCTGAAGCTCCAGTGAATACTATAAGACAACTGGCTTTCATGTAAACAGTAATAGCAATGGAAAAAAGATGAAACTAAATCAGCCAATCCTCCTCCAAGTGGAAGTTTAAGGACTATTTCATAGAAGAATGAGTTCAAGAGTCTGGAATGTACGCTGAATCGAGCCTTCCCAACTGAACCAGGATATTAGGTCCTCCACATAATGAGACAGCTTCGGCCCCGCCCATTGCAATCATGTCTGCCCACGATACTGGAAAGAGACAAACCAATGGCAGTTATCATTGGCTCCATATCATAATATCAGAACGTCCAAGGTCAAAACTCCAGTAGCAGCAACCTGATTGTCTTGCGTCCACGACAATCTTGGCTTTCTCTAAAACCTACCATGCATCCACTCAAGAGTTAGATGGCAGAAAAAAAATTACAAACTCAACCGGTGTTCAGAACAGAAAACGCTTCCAAGTTGCATGTTCAAAGGATTCTTAAGATGCTGTCCTACTTTCAAAATTAATGTTGAATTTCAAGATATAAAAGTGTGTGACAATTCTGGAGCTTGAAATCCTATTCGATGGATGAAATGCTAACGGGAGTAGGTGTGGAATCAAAGGATAATTACATGCCTTAAGCGGCCTCTTTAATCCCATATTTTCAGGTCTATCAAGTTCATACACAATAGAGCCATTCATACCACCTGCATCCACAGAATGTGCAGTAAATGTGAATCAGATAAAAATTAAAATCACAAGACAAAAACCAAGAAATAATAGTATGCTAAAAGCATATCAAGTTTCTACTTAGAATCTCAACATGTGTGTTAAAAAAGACATTAATCTTCCAGCAGTGAAGCAACTTGTTACCAAGGTTTTATTTTCCCATCGTTAGCCATAGATATGATTAACTAGGAGAACTAAAAGAAAACAACTTAAGTGAGAAAAAAATTACATTATCGGTAGCCATACCTGAACTGTCCACGCTTTCAAATGTGCCAGCATCATGAAAAACCAGACGTAGCACACCAGCAGCATTGGTTTTTGACAGAACTTTCCGTATCAGCTCCTTGATAAACTGGTGATTAGTAACAACCAACCTGCATGAGAAGTTTTTGGTGATACACAAAAGTAGATCGACACCGAAGAGCAAAAATAAAAGAAAATCAAAACTGATTCTAGAATGCACTGTAAATGGTACAGAAAACCCAAAAGGTTTCTAGCATGTGTTTTTCTTGAAAGGTTGAAAGATATGACAAATACCAGAAGAATAGATTAGCAAGCCCCTTTCAAAGTAATCATACATAACACGAAACTTTGCTCACTCTTTTGCTTCAACACTAACTAGTCCTCCAAGTTCATGCGTAGGAAAAAGGATTGGCAGGGTTGTGGACATAAAAAGCAGTCCTCTCCTTCCATATGATCTACAACCACAAATTCTGTCTGTCATAAGCCACAAAATTCTTTGTCAGTGAACTGCACTGTTCTTATGCCATAAACATTCAATAATCAATGTTGTCCCGGAGGTTCAGTGCTTCAGCTTCAATGTAAAAGATCTTAGACCAACATGCACAAAAACAAGCAATAGAATGCATCCAGGTTCTACTTGTTGAGAAACCAAAGCATAGCCTGTTCGAAGGGTTATGTGCTCCTTGCACACAAGAAACTTCAAATATATCCAAGTAACCAAAGGCACTATGGATACATAATAGTCCAAGTAACCAAGTGCACTACGAAGCATTATATCTCTCTCTCTCTCTCTCTCTCTCTCTCTCTCTCTCTCCCCCCCCCCCCCCCCCCCCCTCACCCCACCAAAACAGAAAAAAAAAGAGGTTTGGATCATAAGTTCAATGAACCTTCAAGGCCGCAAGCACATCATCATTAATCTGAATTAGATCTCGACAGAGAAAAGATACCATGCAAGTTTTCCAGCACGAGTCAAGACCAACTTTGGTCGCTTCATTGATTTAAAAAACAGCATGATAAATGCATTCGACAATCAGCACATTGCACAAGTTAAATCACGAGCATGGAACACAAGAACTAACTTCACAGCCACAACATAGAAGATGTATGCAAGTACATGGCATGAGGGGTGCGACACGTATGCAATTTTATCTGTAATATTGCAATACAAATTATATTTTAATGCCCCCAGGATCGAATTCCTGACCACCTTGTTTGCGAAATTGTTGTCTACCACTGACCAACCGATAACCTAACAATAACATTACACCAAACTGCAACTTAACGAAACAAACACCCAATGATCCCAAGACATTGATTGTAACTCAATTTCCGGTACTAAAACCCTAGCCAACAACACATCTCCGCACACCCGAATCCCAAATTCACCTTCCCCATTCCACATTTCGC
The DNA here is from genome assembly GCA_001925005.1 of Drosera capensis. Classification (NCBI taxonomy): domain Eukaryota; kingdom Viridiplantae; phylum Streptophyta; class Magnoliopsida; order Caryophyllales; family Droseraceae; genus Drosera; species Drosera capensis. The sequence continues at coordinate 9,708 of LIEC01006796.1, forward strand.
CATTTTTCTTTAAAACTAGGTCAATCTTCTTTTTACCGGGACGATTAGCGGCGATCGTGGCGGTGGAATCCGAGAGAGCCGACGGTGGGTGAACACGAATTCGGGCCGTTGGTGGTGGAATTAGGGTGAGCGAGGCGGCGCAGTTGACGGCGGAGTTGGAGCAGCCGGCGCTCGTCATCGTCGGCTTTGTAGTCGGTAAACGATTAGCCACTGCGTCCAGTTTATCCACGAGAGAAATGTGGAAGAGTTCTGTTTCAAACAAAAACAAAAAAAATCAGAAATAATGATATCAACCGATCCTAAAACGCATCCTTTTTTCTACACTCTTTTTATGGATCTTTTATTTGTGATTGGTGGAAATCATATGAGTTTAAGAATTAACTATCATAAAAAAATTAATAGAAGAAAAAAATTTAACAAGAAAACATCTAATATTCTCTTCGTTTTAAATATTTTGAAATATTTTTTTAGTTAGTTTTAAAATAATTGAAATATTTTTATTTTTGATAATCTTTTAATATAAAAAAATTAAATCAAACTCATCGGTTATAATACATCAAGTAACTCCTCACACAATTATTACAGTAAATCTCACTATCATAAAAAAATATTCATTCTTCGTGTCGAGTCAATATTCGCATAAATTCCATGTCGAGTCAAAATATTTCGATTAATTCGAGACGAAAAATAATATTTTTTATCCATAATTCGCAATACAAGAATAAGATGCATAATTTGAGATTATGACAAATGTTTCAATAAGTATTAAGTATTCTTTATAAAATAAAATTTTATCTAATTACTCTTTTCACCAATTCTCAATGAGTTTATGGCGGCACAATGTAAATTTTTTGATATTTAATTAAATGAATTTTATTATAAATTATGATTGATTTTTAATGCTAATATCATTTTAAGAATATATAGTAAATAATATTATAATCAGGTGGTTTTCTGAAGTAGTAGCCCTATCCATCTGGAGATTGTTTGAGAGGTTGTTATATTTGAGAGTATATTTCAGAGGATCTGCGCTAGACAATTAAATTTGAAATATTAATGTTTTGCACTAGAGCATTTTGATATAAATTTTATGTTTGGATTAATAACATTTTTCGTTCACTCCAGTTTTTTTTCTAAGTGGTAGCCATGAGTGGTTTTTCCAAATTTCTACTCACAATTCAGAGTAACAATTCATCCCATAATACTTTCACTATATGATTTATGATGGGTTTTTACAATTGAATGATACTAGCTTAAAATAATATTTTTCTAAAATTACCGTATATAACATAAAAAAGAATTATATCAAATCCACATAATCTCGATAAAATATAAGGTGTGAAAAAAGTAAAATGGACACAAAAAATATTGGATGTAGATCATACTTGGTGCTTATTTGATATAATTGTTCGAAATTATGAAAACCACAACCAATATCGAAAATCAAGAAGATAATTCGGGGTGTTGTTGACACAACCAAACAAAATGCAACCTTATTTACGAGATTTCTTTTTAAGAATCATGTATTTGTGAATGAGACTGTAAATTGTTGGGTGTATTATCTCCAGCCTTCTTGTTCCCAGAAATTTTGAATACTATATTTGATGAAACAAGAAAGAGAAATAGGAGACAAAAATAAAAAACAAATAGTTTTTTATTTTATCAGACAACAAAAACAAAAAACAAAAATGATATCAAATAATTTTTTTGTTTATCAACAGATTTTGTTTTTTTTCAAAAGTGTAAGTGCTTTATAGATACAACTTTTCCGATTTTTTTCTTTGAAAGCACACCACATAGTTTAAAGAAAAAGTTACCGGGAGGTATCACCTAGCAAAAAAATTTATCGATAAATACCATCCTTTTATTTTTATTCCACGGAAGTATCTCACTAATATTTTTTTTATTTAATTTTTTTCAAATCAAATCCGTTTTCCTTATTTGCAACTCTCTTCTTGTTTATTTTATTTTTTATCAAAAATATTGGTTCACGCATCTCAAAGATATGTTATGGGTTCCATATCTTTTTTCTTTTTTTCTTTTTACCCCCAACTAGTTTGCATACCCGCGAGCGGATATCTGTATTCTCCCATTGAACACAATGTTGAGGTGTTTAGTAGCAATTAAGAACTTGTGTTGTCAGTAATTTAGCGACCGTATGACAATACTCCTATGACTACAAAAGAGCAAACTTTAAGATAATAGAATCGAAGGAAGCAGATGTGAGCGATTAAAGAAAAAAAAAGCCACTAACAATGAATTCCCAGTCTTCTGATCTCAGAATGCTTGAGATGCTGGCCAGAAAATAATTCACAACAAACAAACAAAAAGCTTGAAAAAAGGAAGACGAAATGTTATTGCTGAAGTATCATGTGCACTCAAAAGGTTAGTAGCATGCGCTTTTACTTTCAAATTGATTCAAAATACAAACTGCTCCTACCATATAAGTAATGATAACAGGCAACAATATTTTATGTAAAACAAATCTTTCATAATTAAACCATTAAGAAAGGGGAATATTAGGAACCTTTCACTTCCCAGCATTTTTATGTTGTTTGATTGATTGGGTTAAATTAAATATAAAACATAAAATTCTTATTTAAATCATCCCGATAATCAAACATAGCAATGGCAACGCGGTAGGAGAAAGGACGTCGAGTCATAAAATCACCTGTCCTTGAGATTCCTTTGATAATTTCAAACCTGATGCTGTTGAATGTAACTCATATAGATCTTCAACTGAAGGAAATTTGGCCGAAGTCTAGAACTCCTGCGAGCAAATCTGTATCTAGTGAACCCAATATCTCGTCGGAGTTGAAGGTCAGACTACTCTGCCAAAAACACAAAATGCACAAGATAAGCAAGGTGGGATATTGGATTCACATATCTCCGTATGAATATGTGCATTTCAGCATACGCAACATGTAATATCAGAGTGGGGTTTATACATCTAGCTCAGGAATTCACACTTCCATGTAATATGGTAACAAACCTCAGGAAACACTCTCTTGTGTTAGAGATGGGGAATGAAAGAAATAATTGATTTGCTGTAACATGTTAACAGATCGACTCTATAGAATCACGAGTTTCGAATCCTAATGTCTCAAACAAAATCATGATCAACTTTGGATAAATCAGAGTGGTTTTTTTATACATCCCGCTCAATTCTCCTTGTATAGAACACTTTGTTCTATACAAGGAGAATCTATTGCATGACGGTGGAGGCCAAGGCCAAGTAGAAGCACTTGTCAGGGATCCCCGAAGTTCAGATTCGACCCTGAGGCCAAAATATAAAGGACCAAAGAACCAACCATAAGAGCCACAATTGTAACAATAACTATTACCGCGGGTTGGAATCTAAGAATGCCGACGCCAACCATAGCTTCAGCTTGAGCGAACCTCTGTCTGATTGTCTTAGCCATCTCTTCAACCTGTTAATAAATAAAGCATGCATTATCTTCAAGTGAGGGCGGAGCTCTAGTGCAGCACAAAGATTTGGGCTATAGAACATGAACTATTCATAAGCCAGGGTATTGTCACATTTCATTTAGGATTCATGTGTTATATCAGTGATAATTTTGTTTCTCGACATGGTGACAGAACTCAGGAAACACTCTCTTGTGTTCGAGAGGAGGAATGAAAGAAATAATTGACTTGCTGTAGCATGTTAATAGATCGACTCTATAAGAATCTTGAAACTGATGTAGAAACTGAAGCACAAAAATTTTGAAAAGTAAAAAGGAGAGAGTCTAATACAGAAGTACCTACCAGACCTTTGTATGAAGACCTTTCAAATTTGACAAACGCCCTGGCACAAAAGTGAGGACCGGTGTCTTCCGTTCATAGTATATCATTGTTTCATCTGAGACCGATGGAAAAGGTAGGTAACGGCCCTTAGTTATTCAGTGGCAAGTAAATGATAGGTTTGTAACCCCTGTTGGTTAATAATGTCCATTTATGAATTAAATGACCAAAGGATGAAATATTATTTGTCCTCTAGAAAACGTAATTATAACCAAAATGTCATGACATTCCATGAAAAATATATATAACATTTGTGGATTTAGAAAGTACATTGATTCGGATCTTTTGTTGTGCGGGAAAATTGAAGGACCGCAAAACTAACACAAAAACATCCTTACAAAGATTCCCCCCTCCCCCTCCTGTTTTTAGGTTGATTTACTGCTCTTGAATCTCCTTACTTTTGTAACAACATATAACCCTGTTTGAATCATCGTCGACTATAAATCTATGATTCGTGCAAGATCCCTGCAAGAATTGGAAAAAACCTCGGCTATCAACAGTGTATAGAAAAATTTAGATTTCACGATGGACCCTGCATGTAAGACAGTGCAATTCATCGTGAGGAAGCAAAAATCGTCTTCGTCCTCGTAGTTCATCGTCATCCTCATCGATAATTATCGATTCTTCGTCGTTGTTGGTTCATCGTGATCGTCGTTATTGTGAGTTCGTCTTCGTCCGTCCGTCATCGTCGTAAGTTCGTATTCATTAATTCGTCGTCATTAGTTTGTCATCATCCATTCTTCGTGTCATCGTCATCATCAGTTCGTAATCGACAGTGCGTCGTTGTTGTCGTTAATTCGTCGTCGATTATTCGTCACCGTCACATTGTCAATTCATCATCAGATTTTAAAATTATAAGTTTTAGAAATTTAAATTTTGGATTATAATAACTATATTCGAAAAATGTGATTTTTTAATTGATTATGATTGATTATGAGATAAATAATAATAAGATTTTTTATAATTAAACTCCATAAAATACTTATAAAGAATTCTCACTAATTTTAATATCATAGAAATACAATTTTTAAAAACTAAAATATTTTTTTTATCTAATTTAACTTTTTTTAAACAAATAAATATCATCTCCCCGAAACTCTAGATCTCATCCCCCACCCCACCCCTGCGGCCCACAACTTCGTCTCTCTCCCATCGCCGTCGTCGCCCCTCTCCTCCGTCGCCGTCCCACTATCTCTCCCGTTGCCTTCGTACTATCTCTGCCGCTGCCGTCACATCATCTCCATTGACGTCGTCTCCCCATCCCCCCTCTCTCATCGTCGTCATCTCTACGCCGTCGTTCCTGTTGTGTCTCCGCTGTCGTCACCGTCGCCTGATCGCCGTCGTCGTCGTCTCTTCGTCGCACAACATCATCCCTCTCCTCCGCCGTACAACCGTACGATGACGTGCCCCAATTGTACCCGATCAATGGCGTACAACCCGACGACGATGCAGTGATGGCCGGAATGGTACAACTCCTGTCATCATCGTAGACAATCGACGTAGAGGAAGATGGCCATGGACGACCGGGTACAACTCCTGCGACGATGATCGGGTAAAACTCCTACGGATTGCCGACGGGGACAATTCCGGGATACAACCGTACGATGAAGGAGTACAAACCAGTTACAACTGCAATATAAAATGTTTTTTATATGTTTTTTAAAGACACGATATAAAAAATATTACAACAGTAAAAAAGAATAAAATGTGAAATAAAATAAAATTAGGATATCAAAATAGAAAATCCTTAAATAAATCCAGAAAAACATGTCTATAGGAATTCAATCTTCAAATTGGAGTTTTTTATTATTATCAACATATAAATGACTAGATGAGTGTGTGATCCTGGCAAGCACGAGAGCGACTTTACCTTGATGCTATATGTACCCCACATTATGTTGACTCCATACGTGGTTGGGGCGTCAACGCGTCAACTAAACCAAAAAGGTAGCGCTAAAACATAAGAAAATGAAAGCATGAAACAAAAAAAGTCTAATCCATTTTTTCAATGAAACTTCACATTTCTCAGCAAAGATGGTATCAAGATCATCGATACAACCATCCTTCGAGGCCATATCGAAAACTAAGACTGAATCGCGATGATGATGAACACAAACTACAAAGCATGCTAACAAGGCCTTGACATGGCATGCGACGAGCTAATATGATAGGCAAAATTTGATTGCACAAACCGCACTATATACACAAAACAAAAGACATGTTACAACACCATTATGTATATGCCAACCGGAGCTTTGCTCTCGCACTATTGAAATGGATGCTATCGCGGGCCTGAAAGCCTGACGGCAGAGAGGTTGGCGTCACTGGTGCGGTCTGATGGAATGGAGGAAGTTCCGGTGCCACTTTCACTGTCGCTTATATGCAGCTTGAAGAAGCTCGAATAGAGACGTGTTCCCATTGGCGACGACATTGGTGGCTGAGGGATGGGGCAGACGCCTTCCAGCATCTGCACCACCCTAGTCATCGGCGGCCTAAGGGACATGTCTTCCTGTATGCACCACAAGGCAACTCTGACCGCGTCAGCAATGCTCTCATCATCGGGGTGGTACTTCAAGGTAGAGTCGATGATCTCCTTCAGTTTCCCTTCCTCCATCATCCTGAATGCATACGACGGGAAATGAGACTTTTCTGAGGCTATGTTGGGATCGTAGTTCTTCCTTCCACCTATGATCTCGAGCAGTACCATGCCGTAGCTGTACACGTCGCTCTTTTCTGAGATGGCGTAGTTTGTGATCCATTCTGGTGCAAGGTATCCCCTCGTGCCCCTCATGGTGGTGAATACGTGACTCTGCTCCCTAGTCATCAGCTTTGCTAGCCCGAAATCTGATACTTTGGGATGGAAGTGTTCGTCGAGGAGCACATTCTCGGGTTTTATGTCACAGTGGATGATCTTCACATCACAATCTTCATGCAGATAAGCCAGTCCTTTGGCAGTGCCCAGCGCGATGTTGAATCTCGTTTCCCAATCCAACACAATCTCGCTGTTGTTCTTCTTGAAGATCCACTTATCTAAGGACCCGTTGGCCATGAACTCGTATGCAAGAAGCCGATGGCTACCTTCGGTGCAAAAGCCCTTGAGCCTAACCAAATGGACATGGTGAATGCTTCCAATACTGCTCACTTCAGCTCGGAACTCCTTTGTCCCTTGACCGATACTTTCCAGCTTCTTCACAGCAAGGCGAGTACCATCCGGTAGCACTCCTTTATAAACGGAGCCAAATCCTCCATGCCCGAGCTTGACGGAGAAATTGTCTGTTGCTGTTTGAAGATCCTTGTAGGTAAACCGAACTGGCATCCCCGACAAGCTTCCAATAAAGTTGTCTTCGTCCGATGCTTCAGAAGGAGAATGAGCTTCATCCTTTTTAAAGTAAAACCTATAGCTGCCATAGAGCATTCCAAGAATCACAAGGACTGCCGCAATGACTATGATCAAGATAGGTATCAGATGCTTGCCGCCACTGCCGCCGGCTCCAGCTGAGTTGCCTCCGTTTTTGGGAAGTTTAACGAAGACAGCGATATTAGAGGTGGTATCGGACTGAAAGCTTCCTATACTATCAAACAAGTAGCAACTGCTGGAGCTATTATCGAAGAACACAGCGAGGCATGAGCAATTACTAACACAACTTTGCTTGCAGCTATTCATATTCGTCTTAGCTGATGGCTGAGCATAAGCAAGTGCAAAATAGTTGAGCCCGTTTCCCGCATAGACGAGCTCAGTGGAATCTTTTGCACCATGGCAAGGAGAAATGGTTCCTATGTTGTTGCAAGAGGAAAGCCCCGAGGGACACAGGCAATTGCTGCCTGAGCAAGCCGAATATGCTTGACAAGCCTCCGGTTTTCCACACTGGGTGCTCGGAATCCCAGTCTGAGAAGTAATAACCGAATTTCCAAGACTGGAGAAAGTAACGGAGCCATCTGATTCTAGAACTGCTATCCATGTCGAATTCAAGGACGAATCCGTTGAAAAGATGAACTGCCACAACAAAATCTTGTTACTGTCATAAAACTTCCATGAGTTCCCGTCCATCACTGCTGAAACAACCATCCCACCGCCCTTGTTGATCACTTTCCTAGAGTCTCCAGCCATTGACCAATAAGTCTGAGGAGTCTGAAACGCCGCGGACAGCACCATGTCACCCGACTTTATCTCAAGAAAGTAGCTCAAACCACCACTACCAGGATCACTCGACAGCCTCATCCCTTCCTTGAACTCCTGATTCGAAAGAAGCGTATCCGTGGGATGACCAAAACTCTCCCAAAGGGTCCTATTATCCTTTCCAAGCAAGATCAAGTTACCCGAATTCCGCAACTGAATCGTAGATACAGGCTCACCACCAGTATCAGGAGACCATACCGCCTTCCCCCCTAGCTCAAGGGAAACATTCCCATCACTCCCGAACACGAAGTTGTCCGAATTGCTAACAGGTGAGTCCCTATTTGCGGTCCATACTACAATGGAACTACCCATGTGAAGTATGACCAAGAGGAACAACGTGGAGTTATCCTGTGGAGGATGGAAACCGAGAGCGAAACTCGAATCACCCGACACAAGAAACAGCCCATTGTTGTCTATCCAACTCATCTGTGACCCTTGAAACCCATGTTTCATTGTGCCAATTTCTCGAACACTTGCTGTGCAAGGTCGAAACAAAATCAAAAGAGCCGACAAGCACGAAATTCCCATCAACTGAACCAAACCACAACTATCCATTTCTCCAAACACAACAAAGATCACAAATGCACACCCAAAATCACAGCAATAACAACACAGGCAGCAGAATTCAACTCAACACATTGATACCTTGAACACACTGATCAGAACTCAGAGCCCCAAATTCCAAATTTTGAGCACAACCCAATTCGAGATAGTTGAAAATCATCAATGAGAGCCAAATGGGTACTCGCAATTTGTGCAAATAATGCAGAAAGTGGAAACCCTAAAGGAAGTACACAGAGAGGGAGAGATGAGTTGTTATTTGTATCCGCCATTAATGCGATGGATAGAGAAAGCGAGAGCACATCACATGGGGCTGATTGTCAACTTGCAAATGACCCCTCGTCTTCATCAATTCAACATCAATCTCATTACCCCAACAGGTAAGAATTAAATCTTTTTCACAGTTTTACTCCATTGGGTACCTCAATTTCACCCCTTCAAAAAACAGAGTACAGAGTACATGAAAACAGACTATTGGGACATGATTTGGATGAGGAGAGAATTGGGAGTGTCGGTGTTGGATAAATGGCTGCTGGGTAAGATGAATTATGGGTTTTTTTTTGGGGGGGGGGGGGGTTTGATGATTGAGAGGGAAAATGACGGAGAGGGATGGGGTGAGGTGAGGTTGAAGGTGGTGGGGTCGAGAAAATTGAATGCTGTTTGGTGATGATGATGATAATGGTGGGAGAGTTGTTTCATTGTTTGTTTAGTTTAATGCGAGTGAGATTTGGAGTTGGACGAATGTGGTGATGAGGGTTTGAGTGAATGATTGGTTTCGTAAGCCGAGAGGTCATCGTGATGGCACATTCCTGGTTTGTTTCCGAGGATGAGGCATAGGCAGAGGCACTTGATAACCTTGTTATTGTTATTCTCGAGTGACTGATGTTAAGATAATTAACATGGATCAGGTGAAAAATCACATTCTTTATGTTTCACGTTTCAATTGTAAGGTATGATCTTATACAAAAATTTATACAAATATTAAATTTATATGAATTTTGATGATGAAAGAATATTTTTTTTAGATGAAAATAAGGTTTATACCACTTATGAGATAATGTGTGTTATGACGAATAATATTAATTTGATATTTTTTTATATTAAAAGATTATATTTTTTTTTGAAAATAAACAAATAAAAAAACGTTATGAATAATATGGGGTAAAGGACAATCTCCTCTAAGATTCGAGCTTAACATTTGGTGCTTGATAAGGTCTAGGAGAGAACAACCCTCCTTAGTTTCTATAGTCTAATGGTAAATGTTAGTATTTCATTCATCCCGAAAAGACGATGGCGTTCTGTAGTTCAAGACTATACTGGTCTTGAACTCTATGAATCAGCATATCAATCACGAATCGCAAAAGGTTCCTTATGAATCTGCAAGATCAATCTCACGTAATCGCTTATCATTATACTGTTAATCATCGTATTAACTCAATTGAGGTTAAACCGATTTCGACCTTCCTCGTATACTGCCTTGATGAAACAAAACTAATCAACCCATGTAGTTGAAATTGGTTGAAAAAAGCATGACGAGAAAAAACAGCCCAATGCGGTAGATTGTGAAATGCATGTATTGTTGCTTTTTCGAATAGTGAATCTGATAATGATAGCGTTTACTCTTGCAGTTCAAAGTCCAAATTGGTGGGCCTATCTGCCTATGTGGTCATTGCAAATATATGGATTTTTAATTCAAATCCTTCTCAAATTATTAGGTGATCTAGCAAATCTAACAAATCAACATCAAGCCAAATGACACTTTTATTAAACAGATGCATTATGCTTTAAATGAGACAAGTAGTGTGTAAGCAAGGATAGGTTACGATCGATCGTCATGCATGGCAGAACATTTCTTGCAATTCTCAATGAACTACGTCGTGTAAAAGTTGCTAGTTGCCAGGATGCAGTGTGACGGAAAGGTATTTTGCTCCATTGATACTTGACGAATGTGCGGACGTATCTCATCAGTCACGTTAGCCATTGGACTCGATCATTACATAACGTGATGAATCACACGTATGTTCCAAGTGACTGTAATATCAGCGAGAGGAAGTTCTGGTACCTGAGATCGGACCAAACTCTGTGATCCTGTATTGGTGATGTGCACTTGGCTTGGATCTTGATATTGGGCGGTCGGATCAAAGCTTGCTTGGGGCTTAGCCTGGCTAACTGGCTAGGCTCAGCCTGAAGACCCGGCGCACCGAAGAAGCGAAACGTCGAAGGAGGAGAACTGATAGGATGAAGACAGTGATATACATGCAAATATGCAATAGCCCTTCCACGAGAGCTGGTAATCTTCAGATGAATGGACTGTTCCAAGTAAAACAGCTGCAGTGTTCATCTCACGGGCTCAATCAATATCTATTTACATCAGAAGAAATTTTGAACTCTGATTCTCAAAATGATAGCTCATCGAAAGAAGGAGCGTTATAGCCGAAAATACAAGTTCTATCAACAAAACTAGGCTTATCAACCTTCTACAATAACAGCAGAGATGCGGAACTGATATTTATCAGTAGCAACTACCAAAACAGATACACATACATTGCCGCACTTGTCCAGGCAGCAGATACAAAATTTACAGCGCGGCCATAAACATCACAGGAAGTGAACCCTGCAGACATATGGTCAAACAACTACAGCATTACAAGTACGAGGAAGATGTGCTGTGAACAATCATCTCCCGGCCAAAAAAAAAAAAAAGACGCACTTTCCAGTGCCAGATTTGTACTACAGCAGCCCATTCTACAAATCTCCAAGCATATTACTCAGTTAATATGTTCGCTCCCTGAACCAATTAAGCAGGAGTCCAATGAGGTAGCAGCGTTCCCCTCACCACAGAAACGGGGCCTGCTGCTGGCTCCTACCGTGAATTTGGTCCGTCCCCGAGAACTGATCAAGCCCACATCCTGAGCATCAAGGGGACACTTTCTTTTGAGACCCGTGCAAGGCGTTGATAGAGGACCAAGTCTCAAAGATAAGTCACATTCTGGTTCTGTTTTTTTCTCCGTCGATTCAGTATAGGTGCCATGGTACAAAGGATAACTTGAATGGGACTTGGATGGCAGAGTAACTGCATGGTGTGATCGAGCATTGCTAGATGGGTGAAGCTTATTGTACATGGAAAACTTAGCAGTGATGCAACTCAGCTCATTTTCTAGGAATTTTGAACTGGAGGGGACTGGCCTCAAGACATTAGGACAGCGTGGGAAGAGGGGCGAGTCTATGGTGGGTTTTCCCTCGTAGTTCCTCCTTAAATTGTCACGACCATAACCTAGATAACAACTTGAGTTGCTGTATCTTTGACTCCTTGATGTTCTTCTTGGATAACAACCCAGACTTAGAGCAGCTAGACGAAAACAAAGCACAAAGCATCATTAAAACAAGCAAAAGAAGTAATCTGTCAGCAGGCAAGCTGTTCACTAACATCATTAGAGAGACAAAATAATCGCAACATTGTAAGACGCTCTTTTCAGAAGCGTGGTTTACGCAGGAAACAGCAGGCTTAAAAGCATGCTTATACTACCATCTATTGCATAAAGCATGTCTAACTTTGGGGTATATGATGAAATTATGGAGAATAATCAATGCTGTACTGCGGTGTTGCTTCCATTTTGGCATCATTATATCTGTAATTTCAGGGTCAAGGACACATTACTATTAATTATCGTCACAGGTTTAGGTTCAACTAACAGGAAACAACAATGGATAGTAGCTAATCCCAGCTCTTCTAGATGCAGGATATGAGGTTGAGACAACTCTTCTTCTCCAGAGTCCAAACTCTGAATTTAAGTCAAAACCTAATTTTTATAAACTAATTCCTCGATTACACCTGAAAACTCAAATACAAGAAGTTTCTATCCATAGTCCATGACCGCCGATAGCATGATATATAGTAAAATGAAACAGCCAGCAAGTATGCAGATGCGCGAAAAGTTTCAAATAAGAAGAAGAAGCATGACATAGCACGGCTTATACTACTAAATACAGCTAGATCTAACAGTTGAACTAATCCATATTGATGATACGTGCACAATCAAATAAAGACCTCTGCTGAGATCTGTATCTGATTAAGACGAGAGGCCTGAGAGTCGGTCAAACTTAAAACCTTAACGTGTGTGGACATTCCAAACTTATACTGGGATGTAATGCTTTTTCATGGCGTTTGTGAACCTCAAACACCAACAATAATAAACATAGCATGAACCCAAAACACAAGACAAAACCAATCAGCATGACTCAGAACGGATATATGCTTCAAGGAATACACTTGATCAAGGAAGATAAACAACAGCATTAGAATGCACTTTTGATGGAAAAAACTTACCTTCAATACAGGGCTGTAAAAGATCACCGTTCTCGGAGCTCTCATCACGACGAATGATCGTGTTAACTGCATTGTTTAATCGATCCCACAGCGTCTTGGGATCCATGTACTCCGCCTGAAACCAAAATGTAACAACTGTTACACGACCAAGTATTCTTTTCCCATTGAATTGTCGTGTTCAGGCGCTTGGATTAAAATCGATAAATTCAGTACCCCACCAAATGCTGAAAAAAAGCGCAGTTGAATGAAGCATCAGAAATCAATTTCACCTCAGAGTTGGCCTTGGAGTACATGATCTCCTCAGCCTTGAGCACAACAATGGGAAGCTTCTCCTGCCATTCCTTATTCTTCTTTATCACTGGGCTGTGTATCTCATGTGTAACCCTAAAACCAAAACCAAGCGGACATAACCCAATATCTCCGTTACTAAATACACATATAATTTGAATGTATTTTTTCACATATATGATACACACATGAAACATGACTTCTATACACCAAAACCCTTCATTTGACAGTAACATAATTCAAATACCCAGCCAGTTCTTTATAATTCCATATCTTTCCAAGTTTACTCACAATATCAGAATCGAACACAATTAGACATACAATCACATTAACACAACAAGAACGACCAGTTATTTCTTATTCCTGTCATGGGAAGGGTCTGAAAAAAAGCAAGATAAAATATACCCAGTCTCTTATCCCCGTTGGCCACTGCGAAACATAGAGATTGTTAACCGGATATGCACGAGTACATTGAGAGATGAAAAGAAGAATAGACCTGAAGACTTCCTGGATGAGAGAGCCCCTGAGGGGCTGGTGCTTATCAGTGTGCCAAGCTCTCCTCACACACTCATATGGCCTTGGACCTGGTCTTGGCATCTTCTTCACAAGAAAAAAAAAACCACAAGCAAACCACAAGCAAAATAGAGTAGAGGAATAGAGAGAGAGAGGGAGAGAGATGGTTGAGACTTGATGAGTGTTCTCAATCACACTGCTGTGGCTGTGTAGTGGGGAGAAGTGCAAGGGAGAAGAAAAAAGGACAAAGAGAAGTCCTCTCTGCTCCCCAGTGAATGCCTTGGGGTGGATTTGGGACTAGAATATGGGTCTTTCTTGCAGTCTTGTTGGGGGGACGCTACAGTAAACAATGTGTTTGTCGTTTTCCGAACTTATATCCAACCGGTACACTAACTCGATTTCATAAGGGCGAGCAATGAGCCACGAATCTTTTTTTGTTCCTGTTTCGATAACATGTAACGAGTTGTGAAGTACAGACTTATGACTCGGGAGAACTAATGACAGAGCGTAAAGAAATAAGAACCAAACTACCAGAAAGATCCACCAAGAAAAAGGCATAGAAGTCCTGATAGAACAAACATCCTAATCCTTGCATGAAGTATGGGGTTATGGACCAGCTCTTCATATATGTCAATATATCTCTCATGCTTTATACTCGCGATTCAACCAAACTCACACGTATGCTCCTCCGGACCGCGAAAAAGGAAAAGGGAGGATATAAAGGTGCTCGAGAAAAGGCGAAATGTATCTTAAACAAGATACAGGGGACTCAACCTAGTTGCAGTCATCAGCATGAGCGGTGAGGATAGGGGTTTGCTTTGGATTTAATGCTTTCTCAACTTCCCACCTTTCCAAATTAGTGAATGATAGGAGTTTTTTATTTTTTAAGATGTTTTATAAATAAAATTATCAAATTATTATTATAAATAATTTAATTATTAAAATAAATATTTTTTAAAAAAATATTTTAAGAGAAAACAACTTGTATTATTTTCAGAAAAAAACGCATTATGTTTTCATCCCAACCAAAGACGGACGCAGGCCGTACTTTTCTTTATTGAACACGAAGGATGTCTTTTTTGTTTTTAGAAATGGCGTCCTGCGCAGGGGGTCTTCTCCTCTACGAAACGCATAGGATATTTTTATGCGTATTCTCTCATCACATTTTAAAAAAATATTTATATAATTAAATTGTTTATAATTTTAATTTGATAATTTTATTTATAAAAAAATCTAAAAAAATAAATCATGTGATGATGGAGGGATGCATCTATTAGGTGTGTGGTAGGGATCACAACTTGTTTATTATCACACCTTTGTTCAAAGGCATTTGCCTGTCTCACTCAGGAATAGAGAAAAGCAAGAATAGATAGGTCCCTAACCATTGATCTATATATCTATCTTTTGTACTACACTACTCAGTCGGTCCCTCTGTGAGATAAACGTGGGCAACTGGGATTCTTTACATTCCAGATTCCAGATAAGTACATGGAAACTATAGTTGGGATGATGTTTGAGTCCAATGAAACAGGAGGGCAATTATCGGATTATCTAGTCACCTTAGTCACCCGGTTCCCTAAGGAAATTGCACATTAGGATATCGCGAACCAAAAGAGAAGTTGAACCAAGGAAGTATGGGCATGAGTATACTTAACTAGAAAACTTATGGTCCGACCAAAAATGTCTCTTACACGAACAAATTCTCAACAACCTATAGTTATATGTGAGCTTTCTACACATCATATGCATCGTGTCGCACTTTTAGCTGAAGTCAAGTCCTGCCTTGCGTGCGCATGCATATGCCAAGATCTTAACTAAACCGAAGACTCAGCATTTTCATCCTTTGTTGGGGAACAAATCCGTCCCTTTGGAACAAAGGTATATAAATCAGGGAACCGATTTCGAAATCATGACCTCGAATGAATCTTACATATCATGTGGAGCAATTCATTTGAAAAGTTCAAGCATCTTAGAGGATCAAGAGAAGGGAAAAAGAAAAGAAAAGAAAAAAAAATCCACACAACTTCATGCGATAATAACTTCTTAATTTTCACTGGTTTGAATTCAATTACAAA
Organism: Drosera capensis; assembly: GCA_001925005.1. Classification (NCBI taxonomy): domain Eukaryota; kingdom Viridiplantae; phylum Streptophyta; class Magnoliopsida; order Caryophyllales; family Droseraceae; genus Drosera; species Drosera capensis. The sequence goes on from LIEC01006796.1 coordinate 25,453, forward strand.
AAAAAAAAACATACAGGGAAGCAAAAATGGTTAGATCTCGCAATTTATTTTCTGCAGTGTACGGGCTGGGCAACAGGACCTAGTTTGCAGCTGCTTTATGAGCGTAAAGCAAAGAAATTTTAGGCTTTTAATCTGTTCCTTTTGTTGCCCTACGCTCCTCTGTGATCTTTTATTTTTGGTAGAGAGGACTTATCGTCGTACTAAAGTTCCTAACATTTAACAAGCGACGACAGCAAGTCAAAACTTAATCCATTAATCAAGCTGGCTACAAACTAGTTATCACGACATCCGGAAAAAATAGAATCGATATAACCAGTATATATGTCGTTGCCCCATGGATGAGTAGTCATATTCGTTACCTTCGTGTCTCGATTTTTTGGTCATGTATCGATTCTTTATCTGTGCCACTCTTCCTTATGTTATTTGTTATGGTGTGGGACTCCTCGAACGAGTTCTAGAAACCATACGACATTATTGTGGTAAACCTCATGTGTAATACACATAGAAAACCTGCCAACTTCTCCCACTTAATTTGAACACTTTTTTTCTCTTCGACCACAATTGAAAGTGTATTCCATTTTAGACCAGTGAAGTGTCAAAAGCGATTCCACATCGAATTTCTACCGATTCGATTTTGAAGCAAAATAGAACGCAAGAGCCCTATGTTTTTCCTTCATGCAGCGCTGTACAGCGAAGCTTTGCCACCTTTCGATTGGCGCACTCAATTGATTATCATGTGAATAATACTTCAATTATATTATATTATTCAAGGTATATTTTAATATTTGAAAATGATAATAATTAAATAATAATATGGAGTGAGATACATTAGGGGACGCAGAGGGAGCAATGATTCATACGACTGATATGTTTTACTGAATTATAGCTGAGACAAACAGAATGTAATCAAGTGAAAGATTCAGGGTTAAATCTGACCCGTATTTTACCGAGGTTAAGAGTTTTTACCTGCTGACTGCTTTTATTCGCTTGAATATTTAATCTGAGTGGGTGGGGTGGGTGTTTTGTGTGTGGGGGTCTGTTTGTCATCGAGCCTGATGTTGAAGCAACAGATCCCTGTGTCTGTCGATGGATTGATCAACTTCAACCCCAGCCTCTCCTCTCCACTATCCTGCCAATTTTTCACCAGCCATACGATTTCCTGCAACTATACAGTGTCATTTTCTTAGAAGAAAAATCTTGTGTCCAATTCAAATGTGAACGAATCCAACATATACAAGAAAAAACCGAAGAACAAAAACACAAAAATAAGGGTTTGCACTATATGACTGGTAGTCATCTTTCAGATGGGTCTCTCTGGTAAGGGTCGAAGAGCATCCTGTGAAACTTGAAACCAAAAAAACACTGAAAACAAGTAAATCTTGTGATACTCCAAGATGCCTTGCCTCTACACTTCATTATACTCGATTTACATGCGCGAGGGTTTCTTGTTCTCAAGCACATCCTAAACCCGAATAATCACAATTTTTCTGAGTTCGAATACGGTCACTCTAACAAACAGACTGTACACTACCACATCCGTATTTCAAGCTGAACTTAATTTCCTGCCATTCAACTATCTCACCATCTATGCAAGAGTCCCAAGGAATTGAAATTAGTCAGATAGATGGAACTGCCTAGCAAAGATTGCTTGCCAGTATGTTGTCGAAGCATTTAATCTCTCCGTCCCATTCAAATTGTAACGTTACATCATCAATACATTATTTAACACGTATTTTGAGGAGTTTTATTATTCATCCTAACGACGTAAAAAAACTACGTCACTAATTCAGGGTTGTAATACATAACTTAAACTATCATCATCGTTTCATGATAATTTTATATAAAACGATATTTGATCGTCCAACAAACGATTCGTAACATTAAAAATTCTATCGTTGATATAAAATAATGTTGTAATTTGAACGACCGTTCGAAAAAAAAAAAAAAAACCACCAAGCTGCTTTGTAAGCATACCAATAGCATTAAATACTTGAAATTCATCAAGTCCGACAGACGGAGGAGTTATCATCAATATCACAAAGCGAATCTGCGTTCAACTAATAAAGCTTCCCCGCACTATGGGTAATCCCACAACACTAAGTCTGGAAACAGGACATAGAAGAGTCACAGTATCTAAAAACCATCCTAATCAATTCATTCATTGGCTCCTTCCTTTCTGTCCAAATATAATCAACCACTAAAAACCGCCTAGATTAATTAACCCAAACCGCCAACTAGTGCCGTATCTTCAAGCTAAGATATTGCATTGAAAAATAAAGCAAATCTAGGTAAAAAATAATAGAATGGATCAACAGATGTGCACTTTGCACAGCTTTCACAAACCGAAGCAAACCTTCAGCAGTGCACCGCTTGATACTGTCACTTCTTCTTGTGTGGCACCTATTTGCAAGCTGATCACAAACCTGTGTTAATAACAACTACCATAAGCACCACGCATATCATAGTCCGCACTTGGTATAACTACCCCCCAGATTTCCGCATTTTTCAGCATCAGCAACTTACAAGTCCAGGCAAAACTCATAGGACACTCAGCGCGCATAGCGGAGATCTTCTTAACGAAAACTAATGCTGTATATGACTGATAACAGTTACCCTCGATAGAAGAAGAGCAAGATTCAAACTAACAGACCAAAATTGTTCTCGATGTAAAATCCTCATATCTATACCATATTAAAAAGAGCAAATCTGATGCCAAGACAAACGAAGCACAAGCTTTGATGGCTAAGATACTATCTAACAAGCTCCAGCACATCAGATCTTCGATGAAAGGGTGATCTCTCAAAGAAAGCCAAATTTGCTAGCACAAAAGACCTACCAAACTCCTCAGACCAAAGCCAAACATGATTTCTAAAATGAAAGATGACACTCAAAATCACAAGAAGCCGATAATAACCAATTACAAGAGGAAGTAACATGCTACTCATCCTGTGTTCTGAATTCTTTATACCAATCCATGTGAAAATCACAGAAATCCCTCAAGAAACTAAGCTTCAAATAGAATCAGCTAAAACTAGGAATAGATCCTAGGCAAGTTGGGTCACCTTATCACATTCAATGGTTACCAAGGAATGCAAATGTGACTCAAAACATCACCATCCAGGAACAAACCTGCAGGACATAATTATCACACACCAGGCTGGTGAATTTTACGGCACGGACATGTATAACAAAATGACAATCATGATTTAACAGTTCAATTGCTGCTATATTAGAAAGAACCCTGCAGACTATTTGCAACTCCAAGTAGTCACTGCAGTGTGTTCTAGCCAGAGGAACGACTAAACCCCTAAGAATTAGGGCCATCAGCAGAATAAGGCATTCCGTGCCGAATAGGGGTTCCCTATTCAGAATGCACAAAACTTATGAAAAGACAAGAGGAAACACAAATCAAGTAGCGAACAGCCTCTAACTCAGTTGCATAAAGAGGAAAGAAAGGTTCATAACATCATGCAAGAAACAATAAAGAATGTGTCAATTAACCTATCATCTAAAAGCTAAGTAGTGTACTCGGATACAGTAACTGCACCAAAACCTGAAAGCAAGAAGCATAGCACAGATCCAAGAATGAGTAAAAAGCATAGTTGTCAAAGCGTCGCCATGATGTCGGGGAGCTCGGGAGTGAACACCATGCTGTGTCGTTTCATTGACTACAACAAAGCGGGCGTCATGACCTCACCATGCATGCTCAGGGCCGTGGCGGGCGCTTTGGGCGCCTTTGCTCACCATGTTGATCATTTTTTTCTTTTGTTATTTTACTATCTTATGTTGTTTTTTTTCCTTTTTTTGGGAACTTTTTCAAACAAGGGTTGGATTTGTAACCCATTTCTTATCATGCTGAAACAAAATGAAAAATAATAATAATAATTCACATATAAGATAACTATGGATGTGATATTCCGGTGCTAATTATTTCTATAGCGCAATCAAGAATGACTCCTAAGAGACTCATCCTAGATTAATTCTAGCTCTTTTGGATATTTAAATTTATTTTTATATTTTACAAATTTATGTCCGCTCTTGGAGGCTCCAATTAACTTATGTAGTATGAACTTTGTAATCCAATTGCATGTTACTTACAAAAATATACATACGAGTTAAGCCAATCATATATATTTACAAATATATAATGTGTATTGTTATTTTGATATAAATATACATAAATATATGAATTAGCATTATGTCGTCATGGCGACGCCATGTTCGCCATGGCATCAAGGTGCTATTGCCACGCCATGACTTACAATGGCGCCTTGATAGCTATGAGTAAAAGAAAATGCCAGAATTTCAACCCCTAGAATTGGTAAGACTAATGGAGCATATTCAATCTAGTAGACCAAAATTGTTCGCAATCAAAGATCCAAAATGAATCAGCATAAAAAGAAGCAACACTAGCAAGACAATCAAAACACAAACTTTGATACCTAAAATGTTACAGTATCTAACAAGCTCTAGCACATAAAATCTTCGATCATTGCAAAATTAATACACTACATGTACAAAAATATGATCTCTCAACCAAACCCAACTTCGCTTTGCCAAATTCCCCAGCCCAAATACAAACATGCTCTGAATAAAAAGCCATCTTTCAAATATAACCGTATTCCTATGCAGCTAAATTGAGAACTATGAAAAATTATCAAACCACTGCACCGTAGAATCGCAGCTCTTTGGCAGGCTTGCCAAAACAGCGGTTGAACTACAGAGTTCAGACTTTCCTTAATTCCTACATATGCGACATCAATACTCCACATCATAGCTATTTACCAGCGATGAGTTCAAAGAAAAGAGTAGCAGCAACAATCAAGAGTAGACAATGAACACAAGGTTTACGTACCCAATCTAAAGGCAAAGAACTTTATTATAAATCCTGAATTCCATGTTCTACGTTCCGTGTTAGAGTTACATGCCACAGAAAAGATTGAGGATCAATGAAATGATAATACGTGCAAGATTGGCGGTAGTGACAGGGAAAAAGCGAGCACTAAATGGAGATGTAAAAAAGGGGGAATAGGAGGCATACTTCTTCAACCCAAAGCACAAATAACTAACAAAACTAGCAGCTTTTTAATGCAAGAGAACTCCAGGAATAAGCAATAGAAACCAGACACCATTTAGATTCAATACAATTTTATTTAGTTTAGGTGCTATTCTCATCGCTGGGACTGATCCATCGCCAAGGACTTGGCAATGGCTTCTCTGTCCTTGAAGGTTCCTCAAACTGGGAACATCTGCGATGGCTTTCCTTTCTACAGTTCTAATTGCCAACTGTCAATTGTTCTAACCTTGTTGATAATAAGGTATATACTTTCTGGGCTTAAGGTTCATGATTTTATCCTAGTAAATATTTATACCTGATCTTAAGATGCAAGGTGAAACTTGCTATTCAAGTTAAAATTGGTTGCGAGAAATCTGGCACCCAAAGCATAACTTCTTCACAACATGAGAAAAATCTCATAACAGTAAAGGTATGAACAGTTGCATTGCTCAACAGTTGAGACATTTAATTTATACCATCATGTATTTTGTAAAGGTTCTTTTTTAAGTAGATGGTGGATTTTATAATCCTAAGTGGTTGTGTCATGCAGGCTAGGGGAACATTTACTCAAAAGAGACCAAACCTCAATAAGCTCAAAGACATATCAAGCGAGCTTATGTTCTAGCTATGAACAGTAACAGGGAATCTAGCTATGAACAGTACAGTGAATCAAGAACAAAAAACATGGCTTTCACGCGAGACAAACCAAATCAAAAGGTTTGGTTTTCAGGCCAGTAATCACCAAATACATGAAATCAAGAGTATAGTATAGTATATAGAAAGCAACAATGAAAAAGAACCCATCTTCATTACAGACAGGAGAAGCAACACACGCCCATTCGCATTCACCCCAATGACTCACCGGAAAAAAGAAGAAGAAGGATCCACAACACAAAGTGTCATAAGCAGATGAAGAACCAAAACACGCCCCACTCCACATTCATCCCAATGACTCACAAACAGAAAAAAGAGTTCCACAACACAAAGAGTTTTAAGCAGATGAAGAAGCAACAAACGCGCAACTCCACATTCACGCCAATGACTCATAAACAGGAAAAAGAGTTCCACAACACAGAGTCATAAGCAGATGAAGAAGCAACATTCACCCCAATGACTCTCAAACAGAAAAAAAAGAGTTCCACAATACAAAAAGTCATAAGCAGATGAAGAAGCAACACACGCCCGACTCCACATTAACTCCAATAACTCGCAAACAGAAAAGATATTCAAAATGCAAGGAGTAATAAGCAGATGAAGAAGCAAGAAAATAGATGGGGGAGGAGAACATGACCTTGTTTTCAGTGCACAGCATTGCCAGCACAGAGAGTTTACTGCAGGAATAGGATTCTTTGGAGAGCCGCAGCAGGCACACAGACAGTGGTGAGGGACGGCCTGTGAACAGAAGTGAGAATCAGTGGACAGCAGAATCCAAAAGCAATAATGGCAGAGAACTGCCAAGATGAAAACCAGAAACTGAACGAACTCACCGAGGATGCTGAGATTCAGATAAGGAATCTCCTAAAAATCTACAAATTTATTGTAAATGGCACAAACCATCTCCTTAGGGTTCCATAATGGTTGAAATGTGTAGTTATCAAAATCCATTAAAGCGCAGCACCAACATGATAATCATCTTTGTAATCGGTAAAACAGAGGAAAAAGGTTTCTATTATGATCAGTGTGACATAAATGATCACACCCAAATTGAGCACCCAAAGTTTGCAGTACAGCTCAAGCAATATATAGAGTACAAGCTAATAAGACTATTAACCAGAATCTACATTCCTAGCTAGTGTTTTTCACTGATGATAATACATGAAAAAGGTGTAAATAATCCCTGTTTTAGGCACTACACTGTTTTTTTGCCTTGGGCAAATGCATTCTATACCCTTTTGGTAAACAAATTGAACGAAAATTTGGTAGCAGAAACTGAATCAACAATGCTCATCCTATATCTGGAAGACGATGAAATCTGATCACTTCGAGCATGGAAATAATGGAGCCGAACCGGCAGCCTACTTCCCCATTAACTTATAGTAAGCGTATAGACCAGAGCCGAAGAAACCAAGAAGCTGCCCTATCACATTGAACTGCAAGCATGAAAAAGCATCGGTCACTAAGAAGATGATAGCATGTCATGAGAACTACTGAAGAAAAATAATAAGGAACAAATGAATTCTGCGATGAGTTTTGACTGACAATATCAAATGGGAGTCCGCCGAATATTATCCATCCCAGTCCTATGGTAAACAGATCCTGCAAGCTTAAACGAGTCGGGTGACCATATGATATTGAATCAATACATTACAAAGCCAATTTGGTTGAAACTGTGGAAAGCCCCAACATATGCAATAATGCAACAAAACTCTATATCACAATTATACTTTCCCTTTCCTGGTTCAGCAGGAGCAAGAAGTAGATAGAGAAAATAAGGAAATAATAATGATAAGCTAGCTCAAGCCCCATCACACGATTGATACATTTTCCGCATTCTAGCCTTTGTCTACCCAAGGAAAAGGAAGGCGCTATCATTTGATGCACACTAAAAGAAATTCTATGGCATATGGACTAACCCACAAATCACGTGCCTTTGATAATCATGGTTTGGAGAACAGCCATTATATAGACTCAGCCCCAACGTCTTTGTGTCTTACAAAAAGGATTTTATACGCGCACATCAAGTTCATGGCTTAAGATGAAACCAACATGACTTCCCATCGAATTAGCACAGGCACACAAAACTATGCTTGTTCATTACTTCTTCTTTTTTTTTTTGGCATAAATATACTTGTTCATAACTTATTAATCATCTCAGCTGCATGTCATAATAGGAAGTATAGATTACCTAAACACAGACACCTACCCCCTCCCTCCTCCTCTTGGTCTACGGTAAGATTATGGATGACTGAACAGGAGACAAGCAACGTACCTTTAGATTTCCGCAGATAGTTTGAGTGACAGCAGAGTTCAGAGTGGTGTTGAGAAATATGCTGTAGTTTAAGAAGAACGCCAGTATACAGGACATAAGCATAACAACCTGCCAGAGAAGTGCGAAGACAACAATCAGGACACCTCGGCCAAGAACAAGGTGTTTAAAAGAGGTTGATAATTGTATGCATCTGAAACAAGCGGGAAAAAGAAAAGAGAGAAATTACGCAGAAACCATAACTAGTGTTCGGGCTCCATATATTTCATGATTGATGCTACTGTTCTTTAGATGACGTAAACCAGAACAAAAGCGAAAAAACACCAGGAATTACTATTAAAACCTGTACATGGCAATGGACGCCTTGCCCCCTTTTTTCTCTACATCTTTTCATCTAGCCCCTATCATTTTCCTTCATAAAGCCATAGTTGAACCACGCATAATATTCAATCCTTAAAACAGGATGACAATACCAAATCTACCGATCATCAATACTTGCTCTTCTATGCAAAACGAGAATGTCATCGTTAAAGATACAAATGTTATTATGAGCTTCTACCATCAACTTAATCTTTTCGCACAGAGAGAGAGAGAGGTTTTTCAAGATGATATCACAGCAGGTTGGTCATGGACTCAAATCCTACATCTTTCTCATAACCATCACCTATATTAGGATAGATTGCCAGCTGCATAAATTTGAAAATGAGTTATTCTCCACAAGTGAAATCAACACCGCATATTACTGAAGTGATAAAATATCCCATATTACTCATGCAATAATAAACAGAAACAATGATTAAAGGGAAAAAGATCAACTTGTACGACAAATGAAAGCAGACATCAACCTAAGAGCACGTAGGGAAGCAGGTCAAGGCTTTAAATTGAAGACATGCCCCATGTTACAGGTGAGGGAACAATTTTAGGATATAAGTAAACACTTGGTCAAAAAACAGAAATTACCAGAAATCCAGGCGAAAACAAGTAAGGGAAGTTCATAGTCATCTCCAAATCCCCCTGTATATATGTCCATAACAGTAAAATCGGTCCACAAACTATGCCTAAAGAGAGAACAAGAAAGTCATAATTAGTCATCATAAACCTCTCGACAAACTATGCCAGTATTTGCATGATAGTTGTAGAGCCAACGCCATACCATTACACCACATAAGTCCGAAGCTGTTGAGCCCGCTAGTCTTGCCTGGGAACGGATAATTCAAGCAAAATTATTAGAGCTTTAAAAGAATTTCAGCATCTTCGAATAAAATGATTGACAGGGCCAAATGCATTACCAATTCGAGCAATGGTTGCAAGATATATTGCTGTGGTGATGTTGGCGAGGAAGACAACAGAATAACCATAAGTATCAAATGAGAGGTCTCTCGCTCCCGCAATAAAAGCACCAATGACGATCAAAGCTACACTGATAAACAACCAACATTACTCACTGAAACTAACTAATTGAAGATATCTATGCATATCAGAACAATAATGTACAAAATACAAAGACAATAACCCCCCCCCCCACCCACACACACACAAACCTTTTTTTGGATTAATCGTGTACCAAGAGACAAAGCACAAGTCAAATATAAAGGCAACACAGGAGGAAGGAATCATAAGGCATATAGGCAAGATAAAAGAGAGGGAGGGAGTTCATTTTACCTCCCAATGATAGAAGATGTGTATTTCTGTCCAGCGAGAAAATACTCAACAACCATTGTAAAAACCACGGTAGTCCTCCTAAGGGTGGTGTACATTGGAACATTCACTCCACGAACTGCTGCCATGGTAGCTAGCTTTGAAGAATAAATGAACAGATATGCATCAATAGAATGAACATCGACCAAGTAAAGGATCTTTTCCATATAATACTGCAACAAAAATGTTAATAACCATACCATGTAAAGCAAATAGGCAAACGCAAGTGGAAGAGTGTGAATCAATGTCTTCGTAGGTATAAGGGTAATCGCATTGTCAATGGCATTCATGGAATCCGACCCCGTAAAAGCGATAACTTTCCGGCGTCTCATTACATAGAGAAGTGAGCATGAGCATATCATCTGTGGACTAAATGGAAGCAAATCAGAACTCAGGAGTGGACAGCAATCAAGGGCAACGTATGAGAGGCATGCACTGCGAGCTAAATCAAGACATTCCTGAATTTCCTGAAAAATATACTAATGGCATACTGTAGTAAGACCACATCAGCAGACAGCAGCTATGGCTATAAAACAGCCAGTACCTGTGCAATCCACCATCGCTGCAAGAAAATGGCCCAATGGCTAAAACAACTTGAGCAATGACTTGGTCGTAAGAAATATTGTGCTGGCATCCCTGGTGAGTATTTTATGGACCTAGAAGCAGCATGACTTGCTTTGTGTCATGCACAGTACAAGCCCAAGACTGGCACGGAAATGATTTAGGTCACACGAGCAGGCTAGACCCTGTCCTTCTATCGAAGAAATAGACAATGCTACTGTGAAGCAAGCTATACTAACGGTTAAACTTTTGTTTTTTTCCATCCCATTCCTGATTTTGCTCATGATTTTAAAAGAAAAGCAAGGCACACTTCTGGCCCATATAAACAATATCATTGTCATGTTCAAGTTGCAGAAAACATTTAGTACTACTAACATGAAATTTAGTGCTGCAAACATCATCTTCATCTCATCCAACAAGTTAGGATTTTTTTTTTTTCAATTAACTTAACCAGCCAAATACCACAAATGAAGAAGAAACTACAAAATATGACCTAGAGTTCAGAGTTAAGGATGACCCAAGAATGAATACAATATAAGAATTTGGAGATTAGTTCATGTTCATAAGTCCATAATTATCCAAGCACAGCAATGACTCATGCACTCTACCTGAAGCAGTGTGATGACATTAGCACTTGGGAAGTTAAACGAAGATAATGCAGCTTTGTTGAACAACACCAACAGCACTGCATGAGTCAAATAGAAGCAATGGCACCAAACCAGTAACATTAAGTATGAGATTGAGGGAGTTAAAAAAGAAAAAGAAAAAGATAAGGGGGGCTTTTGATCGGTTCCATAATGTTCGAGTAAGCAATGCACACGGGGAAGGAGAAACTCCTCAATCAGTAATGATCATGTAGCCACCTTTCTCTTTCGAGATACCGAATCTCTGATTCACCTCATAAATACAATAGGGACGTGGTTTTAACTTACAGTAACTTGGACACTTAACTCCAAACAAGTTCAACAATAGCCTATCTATATAGCACTTGAATCCCAAAACTAAAATTCCACAAGGACATTCCTCGACATAATTCCTAGTTCTTACAGAGACCTGAACATGCGAAATCCAATGTCAGTACTCAAGTCTCAATGTCAATACTATATCCCTACTTCATTTATTTAAACCACACCAAACACCAGCCAGCATCATTCGCATAAATCAAAGCCAATTACTCCTATAGCACATAATACTGCATCATCAAGATCGTCAATCACAAGCCGCTTTCCTATAACTTCTCTCCAAAAAATGTCCCATTATGTTCCCTAATCCTCCCAATCATTTCATTCAATTACCAATTCTTCATCAATTGATCAACCTAATCCCATCATCACAACCCCAACACATGATATCAAACTACACGACAACTACCACCAAAAGCTCCATCACCGATTAGGAAATTCATAAAACAAGGACATACCGATGATCGAGAAACGATATAAGACGAGAATCACAGCGAAATCGAAAGCGATCGGAGAGGGGAGAGAGGAATCAACCTGCACAGGACATGTAGGAGACGGCGGCGTAGGCGCCGCGCTTGGTCATGGCGGCGCCTTTGAAGACCTTCTCTTCTCCTCCTCCTCCCCCTCCGCCGCCGCCACGTGGAGGATCGACCACAGGCAGCATCGTATTCTTCGTCGAATTCGAAGCCATCATCGCATCCCACGCTGAATCGCAGCCCTCGTCGTCGTCGCCGCCGCGTTTCGCCTTCTTCTCCGTGTCCCGCGCGGTCGTCGTCTGGTTTTTGAGGGCGGAATATCCGATTTTGCGTAGTCAACGGTCCATTTTGGCTAGAATAGGGAGAGTCAAGCTAGATGATCAATTTTCTGTTTTCTTTTTTTCCCAGCTCAAATAGCTGAACGAAATTATCTTATAAATTTCTACTTACAAAATAGGATTTAATCATTTCATGGCTAAATGTGTGACGACTTCAGCTACAAACCTTGCATTTGGGAGAATCGAGCAACCGAAAACAGATAGTTCAATGATAGCTCAATATTATAAACTGTAACTTAAACTCTATATTATTTCCTCCGTCACAAAATAAATATAAAATTTGTTTTGTTGTTTATCTAAAATAAATATAAAATTAATCAAATTCAGGTACAATATGCTCATTATCTTATCTCACAACTGTTTCAACAAACCCCATTATTTTAGTCAATTTTTTTTAATCAAGTTCCTACAAAAATCAAGACACACTACTAATGAATTTATGACACTTATTTTAAGAAGAAGGAAATAGTATCTATCATCATCCCATGATTGCAAACGGCAACAGAAACTCTCTTGCCTATGTCTAAGAAGATCAACTCTACTTTAAGCACATAATCTGCACAAAAATATAAGAGTAAGTCCAATGACATGTCAAAATGGCTTGTTAAAGCCAAATTTAGCATATCTGGTGGAAAAAATCGACTCCAATGTGCTAAATTTAATATGTCCGTGGTCCTTTTTTTAACAAATGATCAACAAAAAACTATCTAAAAGAACAGTTTTGGAGATTAATCGCAAAAATATATATATAGAATTTTAAAACTATGTCTCTCTCCATCGTCACAAATCGTTGCATCTTGCAATTGTTTCTTCGTCGGAAACCATCGATTCTAATCTTCCCATAACCATCGTCTAGCCCCTCTCCGCCACGCTGCTCCTTCTCCCTTCTTCTCCGATCCTAATCATCAATGCCATAGTCTCTGTATACCTGATGAGATTCAATCGATGGAGGATGAGATGACGATATGATGAGAGATGAGAAACATGATTGGATATGATGAGGAGGAGGAGAAGGAGATGGAGGAGGTTGATTTCGAATACGAGTACAATGCGTCACAGTAGATTGATTTCACGATAAAGGGGACTGATTTGAGATTGAGCAGGCCGAGAGTTGGTTCTGATCTGCCACAAGAGTTGGTCTGTGATTGTATTTTGGTTGCCTGGAATATGTTTTGTCATTGAAATAGGAGATGTGATCTCTGATTTGTTTGGGATTTGTGTTGATTTTGTGATATCGATTTTCCTATGATTTTAATTCTTTTAACTATCGTACTGTTTTGTTTCTTAAGACACTCTATTTCCTTCAAAATAGAGCGTCTGAACCAATTCAATGTTTTACTCAGGTGTTCTGTTTCAGAAATGAAACAGAGCATCTCACCAAAAGATTGAACGTTTGAACAAAAATACGGAACGTTTGAACAAAAATACAAAGCGATTGAACAAAACACAAAACGTCAGAAGGAAAAGCGAAAACAGAAAGTCTGTATAAAATAACAGAGCGACAGTGGCCGTATTCCAGCCAAATTCCGACGACGGTTGGGTGATGATAGGGGTTGGGATAGAGATAAAAATAGGATTAGAGATTTAAATGAGATGGATGAATTGTATATTTTTGGAATTTAAATTTCTTATAAATCTTTTTGATATGTTTTCCAAGTTTTTGTACCTTTAGGTAAAAATCCCAATGATCAAATCTTGTGCCAAATTTGACAATATAAATGACTTTGTTATAGTATCGTCACTCCACAACTCTACCCATTTCTCTCTTCAATTTCATTCTCTCTCCTTAATTTGTTCATTTACTTGTTAAATTCTAGCATGATGCATTGGAATAGACTTGTCAAAATATTATAAAATTACATTGTTCATTTCTATTCTTTGGGTTTGCCATTGTTATTTTTTGACTTAGCATTGGACTTGTTCTTAACTGAAATAAGAGTAGTTTCTTACACATGAGTTGGAGCTTTGGCTTAAACGGCTTGGGAGCAATAACAGGAGGGCGATGCAAAACCAAGTAGGCAAATACAACAACAAAGGCTACCGGCTAGCTATCAGCGTAGAAGGTCATGATACAACAGCAGTTACACAAATCAAGCCCAAAGCTAACCAGAAAACTGGTACAGAAATCAACTATTCTGAAGTGTGTTCTACATGTCACTCCTATTTACAACAAAAATTCAGCTCGCATGGGGGGGCTGGCTCCTACTTGTCAACACCAGCCTCCTGAACTAGCTGATCGGTTAGAGCTGAAAGGCGAGCGACTTCAGTCTCAATACTCCTGAAGCACGAGCCATCAACGAGAGTTCTCGTATGAAGTTCAGTTTGGTCGAAGTGATGATAACCAAGTTGGAGCTTCATGGTAGAACCAGCTTTATGTACGAGACTCTGACTTAGCTCTGCAATTCTATCAAGTGCCGTGGTTGCAGCTTCAGCTTCAAGTTGAGCAGCTTCCAGTTGGAGCTTTTCGAGCGCCAGGTCTGCCACGCTTCTTCCATGGATCCTCTTGTCGGCCAAGGAATGGAGCTGCTTGATATCCTCGGCTTCTTTGAGCATCTCTTCCTTCATTTCCTTCAGTTCTCTCTCTTTCTCATCCAGTTTCTCATGAACTGTTTTCAGCTCCTCGTCTTTGATTGTAAGAGCTCGATGTGCAGCAATCAGTTCACTCTCCTTTTCCCTCACGTAATCTCTGGTCAACTGTAGCTCTGCTTCAAGCAGCTTTAATTGCCACCCAGATTCATCAGCAAGGTTCTTCCACTGTCTCTGCATCTGCTCCTGGTTCACATCATCGCCATATGATCCCTCACTGGGAACTAGTTTCTTTGTGAGATCAACAATCCTTTCAACAACAGATTCGGCTGCGGAGAATTTCAACTGCACATCACTCAGCTCATGTTGTACTTGCACAACATAGTCATCCTTTACCTTCAGTAAGTCAGTTGCTTGCATCAGCTGCCCTTCTTGATGTTTCATGAGCATCCGAAGCTCCGACACTTCCGCATTGGCTTCCTCTAACTTCTTCCTCGCAGTGCAGAGTTCTAGATCCCTTTCCTCCAGCACAAGCTTGAGTGACAATTGCTCAGATTTCAATTGCTGGATCTCCAGTCTCGCCTCAACTAGTTCTGACTCTTTAACTTGAAGTAGACTACTGAGTTTTTCAGATTCAAAGTTCTTGTGATTTAGCTCATCTTGAAGTGCGGATATCTCCTTCAGAGCTTGTTGCAGAGAAGACCTCTCCCTACCGAGCTCCTGTTTCAACCCCTCCATTAGCTTCCTCTCCTTCAGAAACTCCTGCTCAAGTTCATAGCAACGGGCCTCTGCCGCCCTTAACTTGAGTCTCTCACTATCTACCTCGAGTCTTGCATCTTCCAAACTCGCCATGTATGACATAATAATTTGCTTTTGTTCCTCATGTTCCGCCAGTTGCTTGTCCAACAAACGCTCTTGTGCCTCCATTTTCTGTCTAGAGAAAGCCAAAGATTTTTGGGAGGAAACCAACTCAGACTTCAAATCACCAAGAAGCATTTTCACCCTTGTAAACTCTTCTAATGTAAGATTACTCCCTTCCATCAGCCTAGAAGCTTCGTTTCTCACTACACGGATTTCTTCTTGTGCAAACAACCACTGCATTGTCTTCTCTTCTAACTTCGCCTCAGCGTCTTTTAGTTTCTGTTCTTCAAGTTTTTGCTGTGTTAAGGCCACCTCAAATGCCTTCTCTTTTTCCACAAGAGAAATCTGAAGACCTAACATTTCACTTTGTTGCTTCTCGATGACTTTATTGGCTTCAGCAAGTAGCTGTGCCTTGGTTTCCAGATCTGTCTCAGCCTTTGCAAAATCTTCACTCTTCTTTATCAATTCGTTTTTCATCTTGTCTAATTCATGCTCCTTCAACGACAATGAAGATTCTGCAGTGGCCATCTTCCTCTCCCGCTCGTCAATTAAAAGCTTCAGATCTTTAATTTCTCTTGTTTGAGAAACCAATGTCAGATTAGACTGCCTCAGCTCATCTTCAAGTTTTCCCTGCTTAGAACGAGCAGCAGAAATTTCTTTTTCACGCCTTTCCAAATCTTCTTTTGCACGGGCCAACTCATCAAGCTCCAAACTGACAGCAATCTCAGCTTTCTCTAGATCTTCTTCCTTTTTCTTCAAGGCCTCCAATGCAGACTGAAGATCAAATTCCAGGGTGTCAAAGTTCAGCCCGAGTCGAATATCATTGGGTAAATGTGAATGTCCATTCAACTGTTCCTCCAACTTCATCGACTGTGCCTGCAAAAATAACCTCTCCAGAATATTTGTAGCAGGTTTCAACGTCTCACTGTGTTCAGTACCCGATTTCCTGTTCTCAAACACGGATGTGATAGGAGAGGTAGAGTTCCTTCTCACGCATGACACATTAGATACTCTCCTCAGCTGAAATAAGATCCCAAGGGAGCCCACCTGCAAGTAAAACACAAAAATTACAGTTAACTCAAATGGGATAATAAAGCTATGTCGTCCTTCATAACTTTCTTCAACCAAGATCCATAACAAAGCAACTCACAGAAACCACGTTTTAATATGAAGACCGATCTAATCACCAAAAGACTGCAAGGACTAGACCAAGATCCTCGTTTGTGTATAACTGAATTTGACGAGAGACGTAGAGAAACTACTTTAAAAAGAAGGGGGGGGGGACCAAGCACAGGGTTCAGCGACTGGAACCAAGACAGCCATACAAAAGTTGCAACAAACAATAAAACCAGAAAAGGAAGAAGAAGAGCAAGAAGCAAACTTTGTTCTATTACAGGACCAAGGAATTTCTGACAGGCAAGATTTCGAGAAATTTTAAAAAATCCTTAAAAGCTCCAATTGAACATAAATGTAGTCAAATTTGAATCCAATCAAGCGCATAAAAGATTATGCCCGGTTCCGATATTCCTATTCAGATTCCCATAGGCCACGGTTACAAGTACCAATGATCAAAAGCTTAGCTGAAAAATCACACTCTATAAATAAAATTGTCAACAGATTACGTATAAATGTGGCAATCGAGAAATTAATAATATAACTTGCAAGTTAGAAACTCCAGATTTTTATTTTTTAATTAAAAAAAACTCCAGAAAATTTTAATCCCAGTATCTCGAAACAAGTCCTAGATAAGAAGTAAATCCTATAAGCATGAATTATCATATTTCCGTCTGTAACACTAGAAACAAACATAGCAGGTTTGTTAATTACTAACCAGAACTTCCTCTTCTCTAGGTTATGTATTTACAGTTCAACACTTCACTAAAACTTTACACATGACCAAAGAAAGAAAGGTTTCCCTCTTTGAATTTCCCAGCAAGGAATATCTTCGGAAGGGTGGCTGCCATCTGAACCAAAGGGCTAACTGGTCAATACTGCATTATTCCCAATATGATATGGAATACTGTGAAAAATAGAGGTCATAATTTTCTATCGAAAAGCTCTCCATGTCGATCAATTTGGTCATAATTGAGCATCTTATTTACCCTGATTCTTCCAGGTTTAAGCACTCTCCAAAGATATGAAACAAAGGAGAAGAAACTGTGCACATCTCCTTGAGGCCAGAAACGGCCTTGGACACTTCTATGTTCAGAATCCACTTAAATGATAGTGTGCATTCCCTTCAAACCAGTCATTACTGAGCTGAATGATCTTCACACAGCCTCATTGTCTAATAGGAAATTGTCACTCCTATTTTGCGGCAAAGAATCACGGAAAAAAAAGGCTTTTACTAATAGAATCTACATTTGGCACGTAATCATCAATGACAAATGAAGTTGACAAAAAAGGCTGGAAACCAACAAAATTACATTTAAGTGCAACAGATGTTGCCATCGGAGAAGAGCAGATTTATATGCATAGCAACAAATAGATTAACCCTAGAATGACAGTCAAACAATTTTTCTACAGTTCATTACAGATTACATTCTTTCAACTCCCTAACCTTAACCAAAATATCCCAATGGCTATAGGTGATTCTACCGAATGAAAAACACACCAATGCAAACTGCCGTAATAATCATCCAAGCGGAGCACATCAATCCCTTATTTCACAACAACAACAACACCAACTCAGCAAGCCGATCCCTCGTTGGGATCGACAATATAAAATCACCTGTCCCTAAACTACACCCCATCGAATCCATTCCAAATCGCGTAAACAATTGATTTAGCAGTCAAGGTAATTCCTCAACCATTCACCTCACAACACAACAGCACCTAGAGAATCAAGGAACAAATCTACAATTGCTGTCCTCGATTGAGCTCACACTGAACAGCGAAATCATGCAAAGAATCAACAAAACAAATCCACAAGAAACCTCAAGATTCCTGAATCGACACTACATATCTCGCATAAACACAACAATTATCGCACCGAAACCCTAGAATTGTTCAACGGAGTCCAAGTCTTGACAACGTGACAGCATATAAACAAATCAACACCGGAAACAATATAACAGAACCGATATAATACTGAAACCAAAGAGAAGAAGAGCAGTACACCACCTCGGAACTGCGGCGACAAGAGGAGGCAGGAAAGGGAGGGCGAATCGAAACTGAGACCGCCGCCATGAATTGGCCGCGCCGGTCATCGACGAAGAGAATTGGATACGGAAAATTGGCGTCGGAGAACGCTGGGCGGCGCCATGGGAGGAGAAGGGAAGGAGTGGAGAGGAAGGGACTCTCTGAGTTGCGTGAGAAGAGAGAGAGAATCTTCTCGACGTTGCTCTTGTTGCAGGGAAAGAGCGAAGCCAGCCAGCCTGCCTTGTTGTTGGGGGAAGGAAAAAGAGGGATTGGGAGGGAAAGGAAAAAGTGGGGGGGTGCACGTTAGCCCTCGAGAGGGGCCCTACAGTGCTGCGAAATTGGGTGTGGCCAACGGGCACCCTCCCGGCCAGGTACGTATCAGTATCAATATGACAGTATCAGGAAGTCGCTATCAGTTACAGATGGTGTCCTTGTTGGTCTCGGGGAACCTTATGGTCCTTATCCAATCCCATGTTGTTAATCGTTATCGGTATGTCTATGAATCATCGATCATTGATAAATTAAGGAAATGATTTCACTTACATTCCATTAATTTGTTATCGACTTGTTATATGTATGTATTGTTGATTGTGCATGACTGACCGTGAAACTATAATCAGAAAAGCATATTTTTTTTTTTTCGTCTCATAATTATTATAACGTTTCTATTAATGTAGGATTACAACAATAATGTTTATTATCATTAATATTTACTGCGTATCCGTTTTTATTGATGTAGGATTACAATAATGATGTAGGTCTTTATTTTTTAAAGAAAATATACCATCATTATGTGATATTTATCAAAATTTTAATCCTCCTAGGTATGCGTTTAAAAAAATTATACTTTAGATAGGACAATTCCTTTTTATCGTATTATGTGGTCTATCCTCAAGGCTCTTTTTGTGAAGCCCAAGTTTCCTGCGCTTGAAACGTGAAGCGTCCTCATCAAGATTCGCAGATATTCAAAAGATATTAACAGTACCATATGTTTCCTTACCACAAAAAAAAAAAAAAAAAAAAACAGTATCATATGTTTACTACAGTATAACTTTTTCTGAATTCGGATGAACTACACTTATGTCACATACACGTTCAAAACATTTACTGTCTGATACCGGTGATTTTTTTTTTTTTGGTTGAAGAATGAGGAGTTCGAGGTACTACAATGCACAAGCATTAAATTGTATGCAAACCTATGCATTTCAGTTAGTATACTTCTCACACTATCCGAGGTTGAATTTGCGAGTAAGGTATCTGAGCTTGAATTTGTCTGCGCATACAGCATCCAATTATGTCTTTCTAATAAAGAACTGAAGTTGCATTCTCTAGAAAAGAAAGAACTGAAGTTATTTTCATTTTACGTCGTGCCATATCACACACTCAGCGTGAAGTAATTTGGAAACAAAAAGGGGGAGTTCATACATGCCCTAGGGGTGTATACTGGGAAATATAATCTTAATACAAAAATATCATATTTATAGGAAAATAACATAAATCTAATTTTGACATTTATTATTCTTTATGTCAATTTCTAATCCACCTAAATTAAATTAATTATCCATCAATTATGTACTAAATACCCACTAAACTATTTTAATTGATTTAGTTTTAAACAAATACAAGCTCTCTTTTTCTTAAAAAATTTATTGCAAACATAAAAACACTCAGTCATGCAAGAGAAGAGAAGAATGAGATTTTAAGAAATTAGGGTTACAAGACGACGAGTAACTTTCACCATTAATACGAAACAATGATCATTTTATTTAAAATTTTATGAAAAATTATAGGCTCTATGATAAAATTTGATTTCAATATATTTTGAATACTTACATATCAAGTTAATGATAAAATAGATAGATCATGATTTCGAGTTGTGAATTTCAAGATATAAATCAAAATGTACGGATATATTAATCTATTAAAACTGATTATAAGATAAGGATCACTTCGTGACTTGATTTAGAATTACACAGAAAGAGTTAGAAAACGAGCCTTATATCAATGAAAAGTCCTCGAAGTTTAATTTTCAAAACGGTTTAAAAATCTAGATTTGGAGTTGTATGCAAGGATTTATGAATTAATTAGTGAAGTAAGGTCAAACTCTCTAATGTAGTAAAAAAAAAATATAAATTTGAACAAATAAGCTGTTATTATTGATAAGGTTTTATGATTAAAAACTCTAATTCTATGAAAATATTATAAGGTTTATTTTATGTAAAATTTTATGAAATAATTTTTGGAGTTGTATATGAGAAGTTATAGATTTAAACGTGTCGAAACGTCATGTTACGCAAAATCAAAAAATGACCTATTTTGATTCCGAAACAATTCCAAATATTCACAAATATTTTTAGTGATGATAAATGCATAAAATCATCATCATGAACTATGAAAATAAGTATTAAAGATTTTCTCAAACCTTGACACCACTACATAATATTATCATGACGGTTTTTCAAGAAGTTCGAACAAATATGTTTAACTTCATAACATGAACAATAATTCACAAGGAGGTCTCTTAATACACGTATCTTATTATATCATAGGAGTTGAAGAGGTTGTTCGTTGTCACTTAAGGATTAGTCTGAGCATGTGCGCTAACGTTTAAATTTATTATGTGTGACAATACGTATTATTATATCGTGAGTATAATAATATATATTGGAATCTTTGAACATAGTCATTAAATATGACTGACGTAAAATACTGAGTGCAATTACTGTATGTTGTGTGTTAAATTCTAAGTGTTGTGAAATGTTGCTACATGGTGTATGTTATTTCTTTTTTGTTGGTATAATGATGATGAATGTGTGAAAGGAGTGTAAATCCATAATTGATGAGATAACTCACTTATATAAAACATAAAGAGTGTTGTGTCTATCGTTGTGTTATATAGTGACTTGATGATGACATTCTTTCATCGATTCTGAGAAGTCGTTTTGGTATGAGGGTATCTCACTGTAGGAAACCCTGGACTTGGTTTGATTGATCCTTTTTCGCAGATATCCTTTTTGAGAAAGTTGAATAGAGTTTAGTTATGTGATTGATATAATGGTAAGTATGACAAAGATTTGAGTGAACTGTTGTTGAGTACAGCACTGCGTGAAATTTATACTGGGGATCTATCATGTCACGGTAGTTTCGAGCATTGCTGCGTGGTGTTAAGTGTGCTTATATCACTATAATAAATTTTTGATATACTTGTGATGATAATTATGAATGAAAGATTGACATGATAATTTCAGTGTAGTGGAACAAAGAATTCAAGTGCATTTTCTTTTCTTACATGTTTCTTTCGTGTAATCTAGTAAAAGGATCGATACGTTATTGAGCTCCTATAATTCACGACTATTATTTTTCTATATTTTTCTGTTCTCTTTGTTACTTGAGCAAGACTTGGGAAGAATTATGATTTAAGTTTTAAAAAAAGATATAAATTATGTGTGAAAGATAATTGAATTTTAAAAAGAGATAGTAAATTTCACAGCAAAGATAATATTTTAAGTTATGATTCAATACATCAAATTTTTCTAAACCGATGATATATTAGTGAATTTAACTTCAGTCTTATAATTAAACTAAGATTCATAATTTTTACATAATTAAAACATTAGAATAACGATAATGATGTTATATGTATTATTAATAATTAGTAATAAAAAATCAGGACGTTATAATTCAACATATTGAATGTGTTGAATTGTTCTCCAGTGATCTTGATCGTACAAAGATTTTACGGTGAGTTGATCTTAAACACGTGTTTCACCAATTCCTTTCAAACATAGGATGTCATAACAATTAAACGTTTCACAGTTACCCCATATCTTTATATGAGGTCGAGGAGTAACCCTCTTATCTTATTTGTCCAACAAGAAGCACAATTCGACAGTACATCAGAATATCCTCTTCTCAAATCCGCTCATCCAACGGATGATGTTGCCCCAAACCGACGATCACCTTACTCAACTCGAACCAAACCCTCTGCTTCCAATTCGTGTGTAAACCATCGTTTACCATGACATCCAATTGAACCACTCTGCATCGATTCTGCGATTTTCGCGCCTGAGTCAAATCCCTCTTCATCAGGTACTGCTTTCTCTTTCTCTCTTTGCTTATGTTCATGTTGGATAAGAGTCATCGTCTATGCTATCGGGTTCTCCCCCTCCCCCCACAAGTTGATGCTCATGGTTGTGACAATGTTATTGTGTTGCGATGAAACGAAGTGGGTAGTTTCAAGTTCAGGGTTTTGTGGGTGTTTTGATAGAGTAAATGGCATGCTCATGAAGTGTTTGTGGAAATGTTTCTGTGCAATTTTCTGATTTTTCTAATTGTATGATGATTGGGAAACGTGCTCTAACCATGGTGAATTTTCTAACATTTTATTTCCAGGGAAAAAACATTGTGATGCATGTATATTGGGAAAACTGAACTAGAGTTCAGTGTTTATGCCACATGTATCATTTTTTTTTTCCAGCATATTAGAATCTGGCGCAACTGTGTTTTAGAATTATGACGATGTATATCTCGTCCTCCCCAAACCCTGTCGTTGACGGGATTAATTGTTGTGGGTGTTGCACATCGTTAATGTGCTGTTGTTTTTTCGACTTGTTGATCATGTGCCTGCCATGGTCGGACGGGAGCGAGAACAATGGATGAGTCTACGAAAGGGAACAACGAAATATTTAGCACTTAACCAACCTAAACAAGTTATCGTGATCCCTTTGTAAGAATCGGTTGCTTTCCAAAAGTTGTCTTCTCATGCTGGGAGGAACTGTGGTGATGCGCTGTTGATACTATTTGAACTATGAATGTATACTTGTTTAGGTTTCAGCAGACTTTCGCAAGCTGAAGCTGTCTCAGTTGCCACCAGCTTATTCATGGAGCAAATTTAAGTGTTAGGTTCGTAGAAATGCATATGGTGCATTCTCGCGAACTATATTGCTAGATATCATGAGCAATGTATTGGGTTATGGAGCGCCTATAATCTTGAAAAATCATGAAAATGTCAGCACTTTGTGTGCAGGTGTTGCAAATTCTTGGAAAGTCGAAGCTGCACAATGGCACATCTACTGTCAACGCCTTGCTCTTCGCAGGTTCTCTCTACTTGGGACCCATCATCCACATTTTTGCACCGAGAAGGAGTTAGGTTATCCTCTTCTTTCATTGTACAGTCACCAAGGTCTTCGTGCAAGAGGCTTGTGCAGCAAGGAAAGCGCGTAGGGAACTCATGTGTTGTGTGTGCGACCACACTTCCTCTGCACGAAGAAGCTAAAACCCAATCTGGTTTTGGCTCTGGAGAATCCAGTAACGGTGCGCCCAAGGGCAAGCGAGTGATGATTATTGGTGGAGATGGATACTGTGGCTGGGCAACAGCTCTTCACCTATCCAACAAAGGCTATGAAGTTGCCATTGTCGACAGTCTTGTCCGTCGCCTATTTGACCACCAACTGGGTCTTGATTCCTTGACTCCCATTTCCTCCATCCACAATCGCGTTCGTCGTTGGAAATCTCTGACCGGGAAAACCATTGATCTTCACATTGGTGATATTTGTGATTTCGAGTTCCTAGCAGAAGCCTTCAAGTCTTTTGAGCCTGATGCAGTGGTTCACTTTGGTGAGCAACGGTCTGCGCCGTATTCCATGATTGACCGATCAAGAGCGGTTTACACACAGCACAACAATGTTATCGGGACACTCAATGTTCTTTTCGCCATAAAGGAGTTCAGAGATGAGTGTCATCTTGTAAAGCTGGGAACTATGGGAGAGTATGGAACTCCGAATATTGATATCGAGGAAGGTTACATAACCATCAGTCATAATGGGAGAACCGACACTTTGCCATATCCAAAGCAGGCAAGTTCTTTCTATCATCTGAGCAAGGTCCATGATTCACATAATATAGCATTTACATGCAAAGCTTGGGGGATCAGAGCCACTGATTTGAATCAAGGCGTGGTTTATGGACTAAGGACGGATGAGACCGAGATGCATGAGGAGCTGTCGAATAGGCTTGACTATGATGGTGTATTTGGTACAGCGCTCAATCGATTTTGCGTCCAGGCTGCCGTTGGTCATCCCCTTACTGTATATGGTAAAGGAGGACAGGTATGAAATCTCATTCGATTTTTCTTTTGTTGAATTTATTTTGATTGCTGATGCCGGCGTTGGTATTTTTGCTTCTGCTTTAATGCGGTATTGGATTTATTTTTCTTATCTTCCTGTTTTCAGACCAGAGGGTACCTTGATATAAGAGACACGGTTCAATGCGTGGAGCTGGCCATTGCAAATCCTGCAAACACTGGTGAGTTCCGCGTCTTTAATCAATTCACGGAGCAGTTCTCTGTGAGAGACCTTGCTGCCCTTGTGACCAGGGCAGGGGAGAAGCTCGGCTTGAAAGCGGAAACTATTTCAGTCCCCAACCCCAGGGTCGAGGCTGAAGAACATTACTACAACGCGAAGCACACCAAGCTCATGGAGCTGGGTCTGAAACCTCACCTTCTGTCAGACTCCCTGCTGGATTCGTTGCTGAATTTTGCCATCAAGTATAAAGATAGGGTCGATACAAAGCAGATCATGCCGAGCGTTTCATGGAGGAAAATTGGGGTCAAGCCTAAAACGGTCGCCTCCTGATTTTGTAAGCCCTTTCTCAGTTAGCCCTGTGACTTATGTGTTCCTTCTGTTTAGGTCTCTCTTAGTTAATCCCATGATGGTCACAAGTTATCAAGTTGTAAAAGCAGGAATGAACATGTGTGTATGCAGCAAAATGTATTGATTAAACATTATGGTTTATAACACGGGAGAATGTGATCTCTTTATCGCACCTATCGATCCCTAGTGACTATCAACTAACTAGCTCGATGCTTTGAACTGGTTCTTAGAGTTGTGCAAAAGGATACGAACATTTTGGCTCCTTTTCAAGTCACTCAATACAAAAACGATTATACAGACAACCTCAGTTGTCTAATAACAATTCCTTTCTTCTATGCTAACCATTAAGCTTAACATTAAGCCGTCTCAACCAAACAGAATGGAGCACCATATGAATAACATCAAATGGTTTGGCCGGCCTATTCAAGGTGAAGTGCCGCTGCACCATCAACACCCTCCTCTGCAACCTCAAGTACTTCTTCGTGGAAACCCCCTGCAGTATTGTCTTGATCTCTGGTATCTGCCTTACCGGAACGTGAACCGAGAACTTACTCCAATCCAAAACATCTCCAAAAGGCAATGCATAACCGTCTGATACGATCACCGGGACACATCCTACAGATATCGCCTCGACTATCCTAGGACTCGCGACCTCGTATCCGCTAGGACACAGGCAGAACCTGCTGTTGGCCATCATGGATGTGTAGTTGAGTGTTTTCGGGAGGTAGTCATAAACAAGGACTTCGTTGTCTTTGTCCTTCCAGTGTTGGAAGAGGATTTTGCGGACGATGCCGTGGCTGCCTCCAGCGAAGAAGGCGAGGATGTGGCGGGATAGAGGGGGTTCTCCTGGGGACTGGTTGCCGAGGGTGGAGTGACGTAGAAAGATCTCGGGCATGGAGACGTCACGGACAGGGAGGAAGCCTTCAGTTATGTTTGCATTGCAGAGGACTCGAATGAAGTTCTTGTAAAGCTCAGGCGAGGCTGCTGAGACGTCCGGTGCCTGAAGAAAACAAAAAGAAGATGAAAAATATGCTCTAAAGACGATCTGCTAACTGCAGTCACTTTTCATATGTCAGTTGAAAAATCTAGCCTCCTATGTTGATTTACTATATACATAGAATCTGCTATATGGATTTGTATCAAGTTCCAGTTAATTTTGTGATACAAGGCATACAATAAGCAAGGGATATGTACCCAATCATGGCAAGAAGCAAGAAAATGATCAGCGCCCTGGCTTCTGTTCCAGAAGGGGTACCTTTCTGCCACCATATGAATATAGTCTGCCACTATATTCTGGAGCCTGTCACGGGCGTAGGTAGTGTAAGGCCTGTAAACATAGCGGATGATGCCGACAATGCTGACAGGAAGGAAGAAGACATGAGCCTCGTCTGGATGCCGAGCAGTAAAGGGGCTGTTTCCGGTGCATAACTCGTCGATAATCTGCCCTTCGATGGAATATATATCATTCATTGGCCCGTGGTTGAAGATTGGCGGCTCTCCTTCCTTGTAAGCCCATATCTTGAACCTCTTCTCCATTTCTATATGGCTCCTAGTATCATGTATAGAACATGTTAATTGATCATCAAATACTGTCAAATCTCTTATGCTTATAATTCTTGATTCAAATACCACAAACTGTGATGCATTATTATAAACACGTTCTCTGTCATTATTTGATTCAAATGTGAACTCAGGATTATCTGTAAGGCGGAGTTTTCTCTTTAACCTCATTTGATTGCTATTACATCTAGAACATCAATTGCTCTTTATCAGGAGTCATACAAAAACTTGATGCATATAATTTTGAGGTTTATCGAGAACATTGTATGCAGTTAGTCAATGATTATTTTTCTTGTAGATACCCGAAAAGCAGAGACCGAGCTAAAGAATAGAACAGGGGACCAATGTGGAACTGTATGTGCTTACCCTAACAAAGAAAATGAATGCAACTCTCAAAAAAGACTACTGTACAGACTAACAGTTTCGAACCAAGAGTTGGATGTTGAAGGAAAACAGAACAAATAGATAGCAGGAAACTATCCCCAAAACTTTAGCATGGAACTGATAGCAACTTCTTGCTTCATGCAAAGGGGATCACCCTCACCCCATATGTAAGCCACTCAATCAACTCCTTCACGAAGAGGAGAGGTCAAGGGATCAAAACCTATTGAGAGTGAGGAGCTATTTTGTGGTGGTGAGTCCATCAGCGAAAACTGGTTTAAAAAGTTCTCGGATTTCGGGTTATTCGGTTGACGAAAGAAAAATCCTTCGGGATTTCTTTTTGAAAAAACTTCTTGCTTCATGCAATGATAACATAAACTGCAGGTCTTTTTGTAGTTGCATCGCAAAGTCTTTGCCTAGGCCAAGTTCGAGTACAGAAGGGATAGAGAGAATTAAGCTCATTCATAATATCAGCTCTAGTTAGCAAGGACTTGGGAGGATATGGTGCTCCACTCTTGTCTCTCGAGTTTTCACCTACCCATATTCCATTCAATCTATTATGTAGTTGGTACAGTATCTAATAAGTTGATTGTCCTCTGTTGTTTCGTATCTATAGGTTTCAACCATACGTAATATCAACATCAATCCAGATGTTTTTATTATTAAGACAATTTCAATTACAGAAATGGTTTAAATAAAAGAATCAAAGTATTCGTATGCTATAAAATAAGAGTGTATTCGAATTCAACGTGTATTTCTTTCATTCAAAAGATTGGATAACTATACATTCAAACTTAACTATATAACTATGATCAGTAAACCTATTGAAAAAACAGTGGTTGTATATTAACTGTACTGGTTATAGGTTGAGGTTCAAAAAAGAATTACTGATCTAATTAGGATGGCTAATTAATAGTTCACCAATGTTTTGACTTTTAAATATAGCCTTTGTGTAGATATAACAACCATAATGAAGTGCCCCAAGGATTCACTACTTCCATTAAGTATATGTCCTGGCTCTGATCTAATGTCTTGCTACGTTATCCATATCGTATATCTTAACTATCGAAAAGCATTTACTTATACTTTAACTTAGAAGGTGATTTCCAAGGTGCTTCTGCATATATTTGTACCGAATAATAAGTAGTTCCTACAGCATATTTGGTTAGTACATGGTTAGTACACGATATAAGAAAGTACATAACATCAAAGATAACGCGAGTGAATTCAAAGGAAGAAATAATCTTAACTGGAGAAATGCATATGGATTCTTGTATATTCTTCCTCCAGGGATGAAAGTTTCTTTCTTATACCATGTATATGTTCGAGTCCTCGCTGCATCTCTTATAGCTGCCCTCGCCCTCGCCAATCCTTCTTCCAACTCCTCAATCTGTTTCAACAATTAACAATCAAATTAACATTAAAACATGTAACGCATTAAGATAACAAAACAAAACAAAACCCGATTCAAAAGCAAAATTGTCTAACAAAAACTGAAAAGTTGGCGATTACTAATCACAAACGGTCTGTTCTTTATACTTGAACATATATATATTGAGATGGCGGCGCAAACTGAAACAATGACTTACAATTGTATTAGTATGTCGTCTCCGTCTCATGACAATTGGCGAAGAAACATTATGTTGATGATGAATGGATTGCATAGGAGGAGAAGAAGGAGGAGGAGGATGTATTTTATTGGTGGTGATGACGACAGGAAAAGTGAAGAGGTCACGAAAATAGTAGTGAGCCGATGAGATGACGACGACGAGGACTAGCGATGAGCATAAGATCATCGACACGCTCTCTTTGGAGTTTTTGGCCATGGCTCCAAGATGGCAATGTATGGTTTCACCCCAAACCATGCACTGCCACGGCCGCCTCCTTGCCGTTGATCAATCCTTGATGATCACCCTTTTCTTCTTCTCCTTAAGGGTTTTAGACATTCTCATGGTATATATCTCATATGTGAATGATCATGCCAATGTGGTTTAGGGTTTTATAATTTGATGTCAAAGTGGTGGTGAAGTACTTGTGATGATGATGATGGCCATGAATGATCATGGCATGGGCGATGAAGGAGAATAGAAGATCAGTGAGAAGTGGAAATTAGTAGATTTTGTGTTTCCTAGTCCTACTTTTTGGGCATGAAAAGAGTTCACTTTGTTAAGTTGTTATGTATCTGTTGATTAGTTTATTTCTTTTAATTTAGGTTTTATTTATGGAAATTTAAGTGAACAAAACAAGAGACAATTGAGGAATGGGAGGCCGGCTATGGTATGATGGAGTTGTGAAACTAGTTTGGTCCCTTGCCATTCTGATCACGATTAAGTTACTCATATGCTTCGTGTAAATATTCATGGACGATTACCCATTTCTTGAAACACATTGGTGGTCTGTGTTTAGTTACTACATCATTTTGTCATTCTCATAATTATCGACTGAATTTTATTGGATAGAAGCTCAATTAATTGACAATCATATAAAATTCAAAATCCGTATTAAAAATATCGCATTGCAAAACTTATATGTCAGAACTTAAGTTAATAATCATCAGACTATGTGTCCTATCAATAGATTAAGTGTCTGTTATGAGTCGATATCGACACCTTAGACAAACGTGCAAGTGAACTTCCTATGATCTCAAGACATGTTCCTTCGATCAAATTACTCACATAGTGCAGTATCTTATTTGGCGTGACCAATATTTTCATTCTTGCAATTAGAGTAAGATCTATTCTCTCATACTTACCAAAACAGAAAAGGAGAACAAAACGTAACAGTGGAAACAAGAAAAACAAATATTCCAAGGCAGCAAAGCCAACTGGTGAAATACAACGAAAGCCACGAATCAAATTTTGCAAGATTGTAGAACTCGGGGTGCAAAGATGAGATCCACAAACCCACCACCAAAAACAGCAACAAATCCCACACCATTACCCACATCACATCATCATCACCATCATCAAAGTCATCATCTTCCTCGTACCAAATCGAATCACATTCATACCAGAAACCAATTCATAAATTTACTACATTCCATGCTTTCCACGCTCCAAATCTATGACGCCCATAAGTTGTTCGACGAAATGCCTTGAAGAGCAAATGATAATGTTTATTATGGAAACCTGAGATCAGTTTCCTGTATCCATCTGGGTCTACGGAGATATTGTGAGATATTGTTTCGCAGATGGGTTTCGTATCTGGGATCGTTTTGGGGTTTGTTTTCGGGATCGGGTTGATCGTGGGATTCGCTAGATGCCAACAAGTTCGAGCCAAACGTCGCTCTGAGTTGGTAATTTTATGAATCGTTGCGTACCGTTGTGTTTAACCGCTATTGTTCAAAATATCGAGAACAAACGACATGTTTGTTTTGATGCGATACATTTTAGTTTAATGATTTAAAGAGCTGATAATGCTCATATCATTGTGGGTATGATTAATGTTTGCTTGTATAATTTTTTCTTAGGCAGAGGCGACGGCAGCATTCGCGCGAATGACCGTACAAGGTACTAAGAAGATACTTATAGATGGGGAGTACCCTTCTTGGGTTGTATTTTCACAATGGCAGAAGTTGAGTTACTTTTATCTCCAACATTTCTTCTTTGTTCGCTCATCGGACTATCATCTATTCCTACTTTGCTCACATGGTGCTCGTCGAATTTGTTCCTCCAGTTAGGTTGGCTTAACCAGCAGCTGGAGAAACTGTGGCCTTACATAGACGAGGTGATTGCAATCTAGACTGATCCTCAAGGATGATGATCTAACGAAAAATGCGTGATGTTGATTTTATTCTGTTCAACCGCCGTGGTGTTAGGCAGCGTCCGAGCTGATAAGGAGCTCGGTGGAACCAATTATTGAGCAATACAGACCGCCCATCTTAGCCTCCATCGAGTTCTCTAAGCTGACCCTTGGCACTGTGGCTCCACAATTTACAGGTTAGCCCAAGTGCAAGAGATATGATAGCTTTATAAGTTGGCTATGTGAAAAATATTTTGCTGAAGTCGGCATGACTGCAGGAATCTGTCTGGTGGACAGTGAACCTGGGGAAATCATCATCGAAGTGGAGATTCAATGGGATGGGGATCCGAACATTGTGCTTGAGATAAAACCATTGGTTGGCGTGGCACTACCTATACAGGTATATTACATTTTATTCAATCCATTGTTAAGTTGTTGAAGAAAGACATCTGAAATAAAGAATTAAGCTTTATACTAAAGCCAAGCTGCAGCATCAAACAATATGGAGATCCTGACCAGTAACAAAAGGAGTCGGATCGCCGGGTGTCCTCACATGGTGCTGTGTTGCATATGGGTCACTGGATGCTCCTCATCTTTGTTGTGGTCCTCATCTTTGTTTTTTTTTTTTTCAAATTACTCTCAACCCTTGGATGAAATCGTTGTAGAAAATACATAGGCTTCTCATGAGGATTCTATAGAATAGTTCTCCATTCAGCTTTCTTTTGTTATCATTTATTTCATGGTGTAACTGCCCAGGTCAAGAATATTGGATTTACTGGGATTTTCAGGCTAATCTTCAAACCACTGGTAGATGAGTTCCCATGCTTTGGAGCTATTGCTTATTCTTTGAGAAAAAAGGTACTCTGCGTTATTTTCTAGATTGCGTTCATCTATTTTTTGTTTTTCTTTTTTTTTTTTTTTGTCCCAGACTTTTTCATCCTCTGTCAATGAAACTTAGGAAAGGGATCTAAGATGTGGCTGAGCAACTCGTCCTGTCATAAGAGGAAAACTTCTGTGGTTTGTTTAAAGGGTTCAATGCTCTTGCTATCTTGTGATTGCAGAAACAATTTGACTTTACATTGAAAGTTATTGGTGGCGAAATATCATCGATTCCAGGACTTTCAGATGCGATTGATGTACGAAGAGAAAGTTCCCTTTTCTTCCTCTTATTCATATCTGAACCACTTAAGTTACTGTCCAACTTGATGCTCTTGTTAGTTATGCTGTCCGAATGAGGTTTTGTTTGATCACCTTCTTCGTTCACTACAACAAAACCTCATTCGGGTAGGAAATTACTTTCTCTGATTGCCTTCAGACTAGTGTTGGGAAAAGAAAAAAAAGTCCGTTTGCCCCAAGCCATCACTGTAAAGCCTCCAAGCTGTGTTTCTCCTTCTATTTTTATTCTCTTTTGTGCTGTGGTTCTGATGTTGACTGGGATCAATCTACAGGAAACCATCAGAGATGCTATTGAAGATTCTATCACTTGGCCAGTTCGCAAAATTGTGGCCATATTACCAGGAGATTATAGGTAACAGATTGCAGTAAGATACTCTCTTACACATGTTTAATGGCGCATGAATTTTTTTCTAAATAGAGCCTTTTGCATTTTACCCTGCTTCCATGTTATTATGATACTAGTATGTATTGTTTCTAATGGGTCATATATCCTTGAGATAATTTACTGCCTGCTAGCAAGTTTGCTTTCAAAGATTGATCGATTTGTCCTACTATAATGATTTTAGTGACCTCGAGCTGAAGCCTGCAGGCATGTTGAGGGTGAAGCTTGTCCTAGCTCAAGAATTGGTCAATAAAGATCTTATTGGGAAATCTGATCCTTTTGCGCTCCTTTATGTTAGGCCATTACGTAGTAGAACAAAAAGGAGTAAAACAATTGTAAGTCAAATATTTACTCGTGTGAGTGTTTCTTCCTAGAATCTACATGACATTGTTTTCTTTTATCAGAACAATCAATTGAATCCTGTGTGGAATGAGAACTTCGAGTTTGTAGTTGAAGACCAATCAACGCAGTGCTTAACTATCAAAATCTTCGATGATGAAGGCCTCCAGCCATCTGAACTCATTGGTTGTGCTCAAGTGGAGCTGAAGGATCTTGAGCCTGGTCAAGTGAAACTTTTATGGCTGAAGCTAGTCAAGGACCTGGAGGTCCAAAGAGACACTAAGCACACGGGTCAGGTATGAATTTTTTGCCTCGCCATTAAATTTCATTATTTGTCGATTATAAAGAAATTCTTGCAGGCATTTCTCTATCTTCACCTCGTAAAAAAAATACTTGCGGAAGGAGTTTTGATACAGAACATGCTGTAGATCTAAAATGATAAAATAAGGGAAGAAGAATTTGGCATGAAGCATACGGAAGTCATATGAAAGTAGTAGTAAGAGAAATTAGTTGCTTCTTTGATAGAGGGATAAGCTCGGTCTGTTTGTCGGATATTCCATGTATACATCTCTCGCTCTACAGAGTGAGGCGTAAAATCTCCTCTCTCAATTTCCTCAGTAGTACAAGCCTTTGACACTAGGTCAGTTTTCATTTGATGAAAGGATCCTGGTCAGCTAGTCAGCTACAAAACTGTGACTCTTGGCTTCCGCTTTTTCTCTTTTTATGTATTTGAAAACAGTACCGTAGTCCGCTTTTAGATTTCCAAACTTATGCTTTACTTCAAGAGTCTTTCATTATTGTGCTATTTTGCCTTACCATTAGGTTCACGTGGAGCTTTTGTATTGTCCCTTTGGAACGGGAAGCCAATTTGCAAAACCTTATGATCCTGACCTCTCTTTGACATCTTTGGAACGAGTTATGAAATATGAAGCGGATGACTCAGGGGCTGCCGAAATTGAGAAGAAGAACGAACAGATGAGACGGGAAGTCATCCTCAGAGGTGTACTTTCTGTGACAGTTGTTAGCGCTGAAGGTTTGCCAGCCCTAGATATCTTGGGGAAATCGGATCCTTATGTGGTTATCATGATGAAGAAGTCAGGAGCTAAAGTGAAAACCAGGGTATGGTTCCATCCATTTCTTTGTTCATGCCCAGGTTATTATTCTTTTTGGAGAAAACAGACATCATTTGAAGTATGCTATCTGTATCTGTTCGCTTATGGTTCTTATACCACACAGGTTCTGAATGATACCCTGAGTCCCGTTTGGAATCAGACGTTTGATTTTGTGGTGGAGGATGCACTGCATGAATTACTGATTTTGGAGGTCTACGATCACGACACTATTGGAAAGGTAACTTATGGTGATATAAATGTTTATTAGGAGTTTGCTTTGGTTCTGTCAGGGATGTGATCCTGTTAATTGGTATCTCTTATCCTCTGTCTTCTCTGGCACATCTTATCATGCTCTCACAAGAGTTTCCCACAAGTAGAGCTCATTCAGGCATATCTTTGATTTTTCTCACTCGTACACCTCTAAAAGAGAGAGTACTCGTTTTGAAACATACAATATTTATCATACTGTCACTGGGCTTTTTATTGTAACTTGGAAGTTTTGGTGCGTGAGTTTCATGAGTTGGTCTGTGAACTAGTTTGCTTTAGAGGTTACCAACTCGAGACCTACTATTCCAATTTATTCCCGGCATGGTTTGGAAACCTATAAATCCACCACGTTTGAGTCAGAATACTTCAGTAGATGAGATTGATGGGTAAAAGTGTATTGAGTTGAGTTTTCGAGTGGTGATGAAGCTGTATGGACTGTTGGTAATAGTTACCCTCATTGGGTTTGGTGAAAATAATAGAAGAACATATGTAGATCCTGAGATACTTCACTCATTGTCATTTGGTTTTGAGTTGGAACTCCTTGAGAATCGGGTATTGAAACAAATAGCCAGGATGTAAGTACTGATGTCAGAATAGCTAAGGCTTGCTGATCATTCTGACAACTATGATTTAGTTGAGTCGATGAACATAAGAATAATAGCCGAATATTCTTGTACAGTTAGCCTTGGCATTGCAACTTAACATCTTCTATCTGAAACATGGAAAAAAGACCCTATCCTTATGATTCAAGGATTGTTAGTACTTATCGGAGATTCTTCTGATTAGAAACTTTGACTTGAGCTGATTAATTCCTTTTTATAACACTTCTCATGTTTCTTGCATTTCTCAGAATTACATAGGGCAGTGCATCATGACGCTCACAAGACTGCTGGTTGAAGGAGAGTTCTACGACGACTTCCCTCTCGCGGGAACAAAATCAGGGAAGATATCTCTGCATCTGAAGTGGGCAGTGCAGCCTATAATTCGGGATTCATAGAACACACATGTTCTCTATATACATTAAAGACCGGAGATCAAGTCCCTCGCTTCGTCCTCTACTCTGTCATCAGCTTAGGCAAGATGTCGAACATGCACCATGCCAAACTCCTTTTGTCATTTCCACCTGAATCTGACTGCATGACGATTCGAAAAGCCCGTTGATGATTTTAGGGTGACGCAAATACAGAGGCAATATACTGTGAGACAGACACAAGAGACTATCGCTAGTTTCCCCTCAACATCAAGTTTGCCTACCATTTGCTATTTGCAGAATCTGAAATAACTGTTTTTTTGGTAATGCAAATACATAAAACTTCTTGTTTAATACTAGAACCAAGGGCCAACGTCTAGCTCGCATCATGGTCTTCTCTGATATGATCATCCTCGTCTTCTTCATCTTTTTCTGCGTCCTTTCCTCATCATGTCCAGAGAATTGCCCGCTTTCTTCCTCTATGCTGGGTTTTCTTCCACCCTTGTTGGTAATGGTTTCCATTCCTTTGTGATGGATATTAGGGTTAGGTTTCCACACAATCTGTTATAATCAGATAATGACAACCCTAATTGAAGTTTTAATGGTATAGATTATGCGGTTAGATTTAAATTCCTGGACTATGGATTATTACCACCGATGACACCGCCACGGCCAACAATCGGCGAAAGCGCAGGCAACAATGATAGGCGACGAAGTCCGTGCGAATGTGAGATTCGATATGCCCTCCCAGAAGTCTTATTTTTATAGGCAGTCAAGTAGATGATAAAATTCAATTCTTATCAGTTGTTTTCTGTTTTCCTTTTTATTTGATAAAAATTAAATAATGATAATTATGAAATCAAAATATGTTTTAATCTTTTCAAATTTATATATATTGAATTTATATTAAATATTAAATATTAAAAATATAATTATTTTTTTGAAAAAAATAATTTAATATAATAATTATGAGACGAATTAACGAATGGATTAATAGATGTAATGTAACCAAATCAGTATAATGATTGAGTGTCCAAGAGCCGTCGAGGTGTGGAAGCTCGGTCCTTTAACATAGCCGATATGAGTAACTCAACTGATTTCAGGGCACGGATGGCACGGGCCCTAGCAAAGATGGAGGAGAAACAATTAGCTCAAATGGTGACAGTCATGCATAGTTTGTGGAATAATAGGAATCAAAGGGTTCACCATAGAGAGTTCAAGTCACCGTACATGGTAATGAAGCTGGCTCTAACATCTGTAAGTGAATTTTTGAAGGTGAGGAGCAAGACGACACAACCAGGGTTACGGATAGAGAAGGCGTGGGTGGGGAAGGGAAGGGGAAGACAGGCCAAAGGTGGGGTGAGAAGTTCCTCAAAGGAGTGGTTAAAAAGTTGCGATTTTAATGAAAATAACACATTTAAATTTATTTTAGATGCAATTATTAATATGAAAAAATTTATGTTGCAAACAACTGGAAGTAATTTGTTGTAAGGTTTTTTTCAACTTAAGTTTACAATTTGAAAAAATAAATTCAAATTTAAAAACTTATTTTTAAAAAAATATGTGATGGAAAAATTCTACAACAAAAAATTTCTATTATTTATAACAAGAATATTTTCTCGATAGATAAGTGAAATTCAATCGTTATATTGACCAGGACAAAAATCTTATAATAATAATAAATATATTTGACCCAAGATTTGTCAAGATATTCACAAAACTTTACACCCGTATATTGTTATAAATTTTTTAAGGTTAGTGTTTTTTTTTCCAAGATTTGCATCAAGTCTATATCGAATAGAGATTGACCGGTAGGGGGATCGAGAACTCTTCACACAGTGGCGCCAATGGCGTCGTCGCCGACCTACCTGAAACGCCTCCTCTTCCGTTCACTTACCATGGAAGACGACCCAAATCCCAAAACTCTAGACTCACTGGTCTCAGCAATGCATCATCTCTCCACTAATGTCATCATCGACATCGATTCACCCTCAGTCAAATCATTCCTCGATCTCGAACACCACAACTCATCTCCCCTTATCGCCGCCGACCCAGTTCTCTCAAACCTCGTTGCCCACATCAGATCCCTAATCGAAACCCTCAAAGGGTTACAGGATTATAGTTTCGGGTCATTCGTTCGTCGGTGGTTACTGAATTTCGAGATCGTTGCAGTTGCTG
The DNA here is from genome assembly GCA_001925005.1 of Drosera capensis. Taxonomy (NCBI): domain Eukaryota; kingdom Viridiplantae; phylum Streptophyta; class Magnoliopsida; order Caryophyllales; family Droseraceae; genus Drosera; species Drosera capensis. The sequence continues at coordinate 62,754 of LIEC01006796.1, forward strand.
GGGAAATACTGGGTAATGTGAAGGAGAGTTTGGATAGGGAGATGATGGAGGGGGTTGTGAGTGTTTTGAGGGAAGCGGAGAATGATGAGGGGAAGATGAGGGTGTTGGGGTGGTTTTATAAGAGGGTTTGCAAAGGGTTTGATATGGGGTTGCAGGATTTGGTGCTGAAGCTAAGGGTTTTCGAGTTGCTCGAGTCGGTTGTTTGTGATGGTGGGTGTGTGTTAGGTGTGAGGGAGAAGGCCGCGATGGCGATTGCTGCGTTGGCGGGGTTTAATAAGGATGTGTTTGTCGGGCTTGTGTTGATGGGACATACAGTTAAAGGATTGGTTTCGATGGGCACGAGTTGTTCGCTTAGGGTCCTTGCTAGTCTCATTAGGCTGATTAGGGGTCATTTGGTGGATGAGATCGATCTCAGTGGAGATATGCCGAAGATCATCGGGTACTTGGGGTCAGAAGATGTGCCGGTTCGAGCAATGGCATTGGATTGCCTACTTGAGATGGGGTTTTTTGGAAGGCGTGAAACAGTCGAGATGATGATCAAATGTGGGTTGATTGAGAAGCTTGTGTACTTGCAGAGACAAGACACTTGTGAGAAGGGGGAAGGACTGGAGGTAAATGAAGATGTTGATGAAGAGGAGGATGTGTTAGAAGATCATCCATTTGTGGGTTGCGTTGCGAGATTTGCGTTGCAGGTTGAGATGGGGGAAGGAGTGGAGAGGGACGAGAAGAGCCGGATCAAGACGGAGATACTTAGGAGAGCGAGAGAGGCATCCGTTTCAGAGGCGGAGGCTGCTACCATGGTTGCTGAGTTGCTTTGGGGATCCTTCTCCTAAGCGATGAGGATGGGCATTGTGATTTTTGTTCATTCACAGATTAGTATGTTGCGTATCCAGCCCTTTAGAACCCTACAGCCTAAGATTGAATTTTAGTTATCCGAAGTGCTATGCATGATATACTCCAGGACGACTTTGGTTCTGACTTAAATCTATTCAGGGATATCTTCTCGCTTGTGCAAGAGCTGCAACACTTGAGAGCCCGAGGGTGGAGCATGCGATCCCCGACATGGTATCACTATGCTCTACATCCACACCGAGGGACGAGAATTTCACACTCTATTGTTTGGACCCTCCTGGACTGAGCTCGGCTCCAATCTCTGGTTACCAACACTTGCTGCAGGAAGTTCTCTTGCCGCTGGACCTGGATGCATCGCATGAAACTTATATAACCGGAAGTTTTGATCTTAACAACATGCGATTCTTTTAAGCACCATCCGCGAACATGTTCTAGCCCTCTATGTATTCTTACCATTCAAAATTGTTGCGTTCCGTAAGTTTGTATCATGAATAATTATGAATGGGATGTTTATGTTTCCTCTTGTTCAATTTTTTTTTTATAGAGTTTCCTTTATATCCAAGGGGTTGTTTGGTATCGATGTCAAAGTTAAAGAAACCAAAATCAGAATAGAAATAGAAAATCAGTAACGTAAATCAAATTCATTTTTATCTTGAATAATTTACTTGGATGAAACCAGAAACAGAAATAGAAAATTATTTTTTCTGGTTTTTTGTTTTTGTTTTATCCGTTGATAAAACAAAAAATAGAAATGATATCAAACAATTCTGTTTCATTAATTAGTGAAACGAAAATAAAAAAAATGAAAAATATATCAAACAGGCCCTAAGATAATTGTTGTGTGAGTCAATAATTTCGTGCAAAAGATATATTGTAAGTATTATATTCTCTCTGTCTCATAATTCTTATAATATTTATTAGTTTGTACCGTTACATAAATCTTATAATATTTACTTTATTTCTTTATTTGGAAATAATTTTATATTAAAATAATCATAATTTGATACTATACTTCATTACCTTCTCTCTGATTTTTTTTCATCCTTTTTACATCAAATCCATTTCATCATAAAAAACCACAATATATTAATAAAAATATATCAAATTCAATACACACATCTACCGTATTTAACTCCTATCATGATGAATAATCCCAATCCTATCAACTACCATATGGTATGTTGTAATTAAACAAAAAGAATATAATATATCGAGTAAATTAAGAAAATGACTCTATCGATACATACACTGTGTAAGTAATCAAATGTCAAATGTTGTCAGCTTGTGTTCCTTTCACCAGAGAAATGTCAGTACATTTGAAGAAGAACATTGCTTCTTTTATACAGGATTGAGGGAATTTTTTTAATTGTTTATGTGAATAAATGAGAGAATATTAGTGAGTGGATTTGTTATCCATTCCACTTACAATATTTAACATGGTATGATATAACGAAAGTATGGGACTGATTTTAAATCAGTTAATATGTTTGTTACGAACTGTCATACTTCATCTCGTGCACTGACACTCTTCATCTCTGAAATGTATGAATTTATCAATTTTAAATTATAATTCATAAAAAAAAGAATAACAATATACAAAATAAAAAATAATAATTCATAAACAATTATATTAACTGATTTAAAATCAATCCATAAATCACTTGATAAAAATCTTCCATATACATATTCACAATTTCAGCTGGACCTTCCTAGACAAACACATCATATCATCCGGTAGTCAACCAGACCTCTAACACGCCACATAGTTACCATACTGCCCATCTTTTCATCCATTATGTACTCCCCACATCTGATAAGGACACATTCCGTAGAAGGGCAGTAAAGTCACTTCAAAAACTTTTCCAAGCACTTTGTCGTCTACGAAAGACAGACGGGAAAGTCGTCGAAGACGTATCCAACCTCGCACCGTCGCGCGGCCTGAGCTTTCGCTGATCGCCGGCCGCCGCTCAAAGCCTCCGTCACCGATCATACAGCTTTTGAACTCCACAATCATCGACGGCGTCATCGGTGGTATGAATCTTCATCTAGGGCTTTGAATCCCGCTGCATAATCTGTACGATTAGGGTTTCTGTTCTCTGATTGTTGGAGATTGTGTGGATTGATTGAATTGTTTGTTTTTTTGGTGTTTCAGGGGCAGTGATTATGGACCAGAATGAGTTGTTGAGGGTGGCTGTGCTATTCTGTTGCTTGTTCGCGGTTTGTGTTGGTAGAGGTGATTTGTCTTGCTTTTTTTTTCTGGATTTTGGTTTTTGTTCATCTAGTTTTTGTCTTCGTCGTGCTTGAGTTTTCTTCATAGAGAGCAGTACTGTGCCAAAAAATAAAATAAAAAATGGTGTCATTTGGTGATCATGAGTGTTACCTGGGTCCGTAGAGTGTTTTGAAAGACGAATAACAAATTGTGAGATCTAGAGCTGCAGCACGATGCTTGGAGTTTACTCAGACTTGAAATGAATCCACTTAAGTACTACCTTATCTGCCTTCCTTCACTTACTATAACTCGTTTACTGATTTGCTAGTTGATATGTATTTTGCACATTGTGTCTTTTGTGATTATTTATCCTTTTAGCCAAGTAAGTGGCCTTGATTTATCATCAATTTTGTTTTTTTTTTTTAATGTCCATGTGGTTGTTTCTCGACTTCATGTACTTTGTTTTTATCCAAATAAGAAGCTGTATGCTTATCACTATACTACTAGTTAGCTGATGTCTTGATGGGATTGAGTTGCTTCAGGCAGAGAATTCCACAGCTGTGGTCTTTTTTTCATTGTCAGGAAATACTTAGGGGTGCACTTGCTATTCTTCTAGTTGATTTAGTGATGCACACTGGATTTGCAAGAAACAATTTGGCCTTTTTTCAAGCTTCTTTGACTGCCTCATTGAAAAGGCTACCTTTTAGTGCTGTAGTCTTCCTTTTCGTTTTTTTTTGGGGTTAATTTTTATGTGAGTGTTGGCCCGATGATACTGATAAGTCTGACATGTCTTCCTTCATGCGAATGACTTCTTAGTCTCTTTCACAGTCTAGGATAAGTGAGATGATCGTTATTCATGTTTACTCTCTATTCTTTGTGTTTGTATATTAAACCGTTCCCAAATTTTTAAAGATTATAGCTTATATTTCTTTTAATGTGTTAAAATTTTCCTTGTCATATGTTTCTTGTGTTTTCTTTTCCTTTTTTAAATTGTTTTTTTATCTAAAATTTTCCTTCTTATTCCAGCTGTATGTGTGGCCCCTGTCATTGTATCTGAATAACAATATATTGTAGAGAACCAAAGAATATTTTTTTTTTCATTTATGCCATATGTTTTGTTTACAATTTGCAGAGTACAGATCCACACGTGAGGAAGATCCTCCTGTCTTCAACAGTACACTTGCTAAAATACTTGTCGAGTACAACTCTGCAGTAAGTTTTGCACATTTTTCTTGTTGTATGCAATGAATTCTGCATTTCCTTCTACCATATGAAAATAGCTATATGTGGTGCGATAGCCGATAGTCTGTCGGTCTAAACTAAAGCTGCAATGTGCTGTTTGGACATAGAAGCAAGATTCTTCAGAATGTAGAAGCACCGTTTGAACGACCTTTGACATCTGCATTTGAGGCTGTAAGAAAATAATAACATGATGGCCGTTGCAGGTATATGAGTCAGATTTGACGGAACTGTTTAGCTGGACATGTTCAAGGTGCGCTATGACAAAGGTCTGGAGTGATTATTAGGCTTTCTGTTTTGTATTTTATAGCGGAGAGTGCCGTATTATGATGTTATGGCGGTTTTTTTTTTTCCTGATCTGCTTGATCCTATTGTGCTCATTGAACAGGGCTTTGAGGTTATAGAGCTGATTGTTGATGTGCAGCACTGCTTACAGGTGCATTATTTGTCCCACAAAAGGAAAAAATATGATAAATTGATGCTTGCATCTAAAGAATCATTATTTGTTAGATATCAGTTCTTTGAATTCTTATTTGTGGTAATATTTTACAGGCATATGTTGGAGTGGCGAAAAATCTAAATGCTATCATAATAGCATTTAGAGGTACACAAGAACACAGGTTCCATATCTTATTTTCTGTGTTTTCCTTTTTCAGTTATTCCCATGCTGATTCTCCATCATATAGTATTAATCAGTCAAGTTTCCTATATCTGAGGATTGTGTGTCTGAGTAAGACTATGTTCTGTGCTTCTGTCATACTTGAAATTTTTTATGCCAGTCACAACACAAATTCAGATGATGAGGATTGGAGTGATTATTGATTGTTTGGTTTTTATGGAGATGAAAATGTTTTCATATGATGTAGCCCAGAGTCTGTGTGCTGCATCACTCAAGTTGTGCACAGATGGTATAGGCTTGTAGCTTTCTTCCTTTGGTCTTGTCATGCCACATCTGGCAACATTGACGATGACATAAGTTGTGCACAGAGCTACGTCTTACATTTGACTTTGACTGACTGATTTACTGAAGTGGACATAATTTAGAGAGATGAATAGATTAGCAGTGCTCTCTGTTTGAAGGTTCTGGATAAGTGGTCTAAGCTTGCCACGATTCAATGAAAATGAAAGTGGGAACCTTTTTCTTTAACTAATTATCACAATACTGTTCTGAACTCCTGTGATGTGAGGAGAAACGGATGTTGTGATGATACCCTTCTTTGATTCCTGGTTAAGTTGGAAGGTCGACTTGCTTGATTAGTTAGATATAGGCATGAGCCGTTCCTTGTGAACTAGATTGGCAAGACAATACTCTATCAGGGGCAAGGAACTTATATCAATTAGAGATAACACCTAAAACAATGTAGCTGAGTGGAGATGGCTTTCTCATTGCTGTCGTTTGGTTTGATCTTGATGTTTTTGTGGTGGAGGGTTGGAGACATCTCTTCTGGACATTCACGGTTTGTCTTGACCAAGCCAACAAACGAGGGTAGATCTTGGTTCGTAGTGAAGATGAATTAAGGATAGTTTGTGTGCTGTTTTGTATAGCCTCCATTGATAGGGCCTGTATAGTGTTGTGATGGAATATATCGTGTTGGGCTTAGGTAGCCAACCATGTTCAGGCTTATTCTGACATTACTCGCATTATTAGTCCGTCCCCATTTTTTCGCGATAGAAACCATCCTGGAGAGTAAAAAGATGTGTGAGGAATAAATAGCTTTTTCTGAGGGTAGTAATAGCTTTTAGCTACACTATAACCAGACTTCAAATTGCTTCTCTTTGAGGTTTAAAACAGAACTATTGGTGTTATGTTGTCACCACCAGATTACTAGTTCGTTAAGGGGACTGATCTGGATGGACAATGCAAAATATCTAGAAAGACAATAACCTAAAATGATGCAGATCGGTGAGCTGAATATTCATGGGCTGTTGAAGAACTTTGTAATAAATGCTTCAGTTTAGTAGATGTAGACGATCTGGGATGCAGAGAAGGGTACCAATTTTTACTATCAACACTGAGTTAATCCCAAATCGCAGATGATGTTCTTTAGTGAATCTGGTCATTCTGAAAACTTATTATGGAGCCCCATGTTACATCCTGCAATTCTGATAGAAGTTTCTTTTTTAAAATGACTAATTTATCTGCAGCAATATTGCTGTGATATATCTAGGGTGATGTTAGATCTTTTATTGATTCTGGTCCTCCTACTTTCTGACCCCCAATTTTCACGAGCAGCATACAGAATTGGGTTGAAGACCTTTACTGGAAGCAGCTTGATTTGAACTATCCAAATATGCCTGATGCTATGGTATGTGTTGACTGCAGGACTGCAGTTTCTGTATGTGTATTTTCCTGAAAGTGCAGAAAATTTATGTATATTTACCTTCTCTCTTTGCAGGTGCACCATGGATTTTATTATGCCTACCATAACACAACATTGCGCCCTGGTGTTATTGGTGGTGTCAAGAAAGCGAAGGAAATATATGGCGATCTGAAAATCATTGTACTAGGACACTCAATGGGTGGGGCAATTGCGGGGTTTTGTGCCCTAGATCTTAAGGTAATTAGTATTTTATCCGTTTCATGTCAGTTTGTTTTTTCGGGTTCAAGTTGGAGTTATAATGCTCTATGAATGCACAAGTTCTTTGTTGGTTCACAACTTGCAAGTTAACATTTTTATTGGAGATAGCCTTCAAGAATCTATGGGCATGTGTGTATTAAGTTCAACCTTTCACTCTCCTCTTCTGTTTCGCCTGTGCCTGTTTGATCTAGCAATTTTAACTGTCTGACATAAATGATATGAATGAAGCTATGGTACTATTTTGAAAAATGAGGTATATTTTTGTAGACTGGATTCTGCCTCGCCTTTCTCTTTTGTGTATGGATCTTCTCTTCATTGTGGTTTTACTAATTATTTTAAAAATCATTTTCTGGGCAGGTGCACCATAAAGCCCAGAATGTCCAGGTTATGACATTTGGCCAGCCTCGGATTGGTAATGCAGCTTTTGTTTCTTATTACAGCAATCTTGTGCCTAACACAATCCGGGTCACAAATGACCACGATATTGTTCCCCATTTACCGCCATACTATTCTCGCTTCCCACAGAGAACATACCATCACTTCCCTCGAGAGGTAAATTCTACATTTGCTAATATTTAACTGCAAAAGCCATGGTCTTTATAGCCTTACATACTGCTTTTGTTTCTGCCATTGCTATTTCTATAGGTTGCAGACCGCTCTTGAGTTAATTTTAAGGAGTTCTTTTCTTTTTCGTTGGGAATCACAGGTTTGGCTGTATAAAGTTGGATTTGGTAGCTTGGTTTACACGGCTGAGAAGGTTTGTGATGGTTCTGGTGAGGATCCAGAATGTAGCAGGTAAGTCCCCATCGATCATTTGCAAATTTCTTCTTGGTTGTGGAGGTTCTGGAGAACTCAATGGGCCTTTAAACCCAAGGCATTTTGTTTGACTGGCCTTTTTCTTGTCCTATGAATTGCAGGTCGGTAATGGGCAACAGCATATCGGATCATTTGGTCTATTTAGGGGTCAACTTACAGGCTGAAACATGGACTACGTGTGGAATAGTGACAGATACCCGGCTCACTCAATACAGAAAGACAGATGAGGCTGGAAACTTTGTTCTTTCGAGGAACCCAAACTTTTCTCTGAACCCTGGTACTCAACAAGATGGAAGGGCCAAAGTGGCATCTCAGTGACTAGATACCATCGCCCCAGTCATGAGCTTCGGATAATCGCTTTATAGCTCATTGGTGTCCCCATCCTTCATATCATCATCGTAGCCAAATGGCTTTATACGCCCTCCTTGACCTAGTGGGCGGGAGGTTCTGTTACTTGTGTGAATAGCTTATTCTTTGTACAGTTCCTTGGTTTCCTCATGTAAATACCATGATCAAAAATGGCAAAATACGTATTTTTCCTAGAATGTGAAGAATGTTGCACTGATGATGTTGCTTATCGACTTGTTTTATTCGTTCGAGTTGTGCCTAGACTGGAAGGCAGTCATTTGTTGAATGTGTTGCATGTTTATCTTCGACCCACAGATGATGGCACTCATTTGGTTTAACAACCGGCAACATGACCTAATGAGTTCCAGGGCATCACAGGGTTATTAATGAATCGTGTTCTTTTCTTGTCCTTTTGATTCAAAGTTATATCTTGAGATGTTGATCTCCTGCCTATTCTTCGATTTAAAGTAATTCATGAGAGTCGAGCCTGAATTTCATGTCCTTCCACTTCTTTGTTTGAGAGCCATTAACAGTGGTTTCGAATAATCAGTACACGTAACATGAATTGAGGACTTCAACAATAGTTCAAAGGTATGATATATGGTCTCTATTGCTTCGGTGTGATCGTGCGAGACTCAAATATCGAATGGAAAGATGAATGAATCAGAATGAACCGGAATGCACATCCTTTTTTGAACGGCCTCTTGTTGTCTATGCGGAAATACTTTCCAAGTAAACATACAGGAAACAACTGTCATATTCATCTCGCTGTAAAATCCGTCCGTGTGGGAAAATCTCAAGGACTCATGATTGAATGCTCAACATATGTTTGAAACAGGAAATATGGCGCTGTAGAAAGGTGCCTCGAGCTCAACCTTTGTTTAACTGTCAATTCGCCGCAACAGGGGCTGAGTCCTGCAGAACAAAACGTAGGCTTGGTTATATATTGTAAGGCTTGATACAACAAATCTTGACCTTTTTTAAGCAAACCTGACAAGCTTGAACTTGTTATTGGTGCCAGGTTACATACCTTATCATTTTCAGTCACATATTTCTCCTCTGTTACTGCAGTTGCCATTTCAGTAGAAAGCAGCTCACTGGCGCTCGATGCAGGGATCTCATTTGTAGGTGCCTCACTAGGAGCAACCTCTTCCACATTTGATGCTGTGTTCTCATTAACAAACTCTTCCACACTTGCTGCTGTGATCTCATTAGCAGGAGCCTCGCTTATGGTGTCAGTCCCTGGTGCTTCTGTCGATGTTACTCCCTGCTCAATTTTTGCTTCGTTAGCAGCCAAGTCTTCCGTATTGGTTATAATGTTCACTTCGTCCCGGATTGCTTCTTTCGTTCCTTCAGCTTCAATAGCATCGGCAATCTTACCTGTTAACATAGAACAGAAAACGAAGGAGTAAGGAGCGGCAAAGGTTATATGGGAAGAAGTTGTTATCTTTAAAGATAAATAAGATGTTCCAAGTTAGTTTTCCTGATAAGTCCATGTTGTAAAGCAGATTACTTGTGATCTCGCCCTTGAATATCACGATGATCATCATGATTTATACCATGAACACTATCATGATGGCTCAAGGATGGTATGCATATGACCATACCTGCTTGATCCCCTTCTTGTTTCTTCTCTTCTACGACCATCGCCTCTTCTTGTTCACCCTTCTCTCCTTCAACTGATTTCTCCTGTTCTTTCTTAATCACAATGTCGACCTTCTCATCCTTGCCATCATGAAGAGGTGTTTCATACACCGATGCCTGAGAGAAATACTCGTTTTGCGATTCCTTCGACGTAGTCCTATCATTTCCAGCTTCCTTCCCATCCTTCGCCTCTACAACCTCACCTTGTTTCTCCTCCACAACAATATTCCCTTCAATATTCTCTGCCACCACCTGCTCGTTCACCTCTCCAACTTCAACCCTCTTTGTCATCGATGTTGACCTCGACGGAGCCCTTGATGATGCCTTGGATGATGACCTGCTCGAGCTTGACGTGCTTTTCCCCGTTGGTTGATTTTTGTCACCTTTTCGGCTCCTCCTGCTGTTGCTTCTTGAATTTGAACCTTTCCTTGTGGAAACAGAATCTGTGGTTGCGACGGCATGCTTCGATTCTCCACACCCCATTATTCTTATGGAACTATTGATTTCTTCTATGTGGAACTTGTGAGATGGATGAAATTGATTGAGGGGAAGAAAATTTGGGAAATTTTTTCTCCCTCCAAAACTTGAGGAGGGAAAGAGATGGTTATAAGGTAATGGTGTGTGTGGTTGATGTTGTTTGCTGCATTTTCTGTAGCTGGTTAATGTTGGCATTACAGTTCAAGACTGTTTATATTTAGTTCACAGGTTTTCTGATACAGATTGATATTTGCATCTTCTGTAAGGTGAAACAGAGAAATGCCAAGGTACATCTTTCATATAAAACATAGTACAAGTACTTAGAAGTTGTAGAAGCTGTTCTAATTTTCGACTGTAATCAACATGGATCATTTTTTCACGACAAATGGAAATTAATTAGATTCAAGATATATGACTGTTATCCGAAGAATCCACTCACCCTCATGCTTTAGTCATTGTTGCATCAGAAGATTTGGCCATGTGTTCCGCTTGACAAGATGTCTGGGCATATAAATATGGCAAAGTGATCTGTATTGCATCCAGCAACCAAATGCCTAGTACAGTAGTACGAATTGCACTGAAGGAAACATGGCTTATTTTAGTATTTTAATCGTATGTTAAGATTTTTTCTCAAAGAATTTCTGATATATAGTTTTTATTTTGTTTGGAACGTAAACAATCTCTTATAAATATCTATAAAATACTAAAACTTATCACGAGTAATAAAATGATAAAAGGGTCATCTTTATTAAAATTTTGGGTTTTTCTCCTTCAAACCGTAATTAATTTTAAATAAATCTTCATAATTTTAAATAAGTCCATTATATATTAAACAAAATAATCTATTTTTGTCTTAAAAACTTAATAATTTCTATAAAGTCACTCAAATATTCTTAAAGTATCTCAATTATATTGTTGGATATTTTTAAAATATCAAAATTATATTGTTGGATATTTTTAAAATATCACAATTATATTATTGAAATTAAAAAAAATTATGAATTATATGGATCTTCAATATTAAAAATTCAAACAACTAATTTAAAATTATAAAAATTTATTTAAAATTAACGAAAATCTGATGAATCTAGGTTACAAACATGGTTGAAATTTTACGTGCAACCTTACAAAAACAAAGGAACTTCCAAGGGCTGAAAAATCAAAATCGAGTTCACTTCGACGGTGTCGGAGTCCGTCGTCAATCGTGTTGTGCTGCCATGGCGTGGATTCACAGATCGGGAACTTCGCTTCTCTTCCTTCCTCTACTGCTATTCTTCTCCCGTCTCCTCCTCTCCACCGACGCCGCTCTCTCGTCAAGGTGCGTTCCACTTTTCTTTTGATTCTCTTGGACGAATTCACTATATAGCTTGAGATCTCAATGTTAGATTTTGATTTGATTTGATGTGTATTTTTTTTGGTTGGTTTAGGCAGGGGGATGGTTACACGATCGCTGGACGAGTCAAGATCCCTTGTAAGCTTCCTTTTGTGTGGTTTGATCGGTGGTGATTGTTGTTGTTAATTGCTGATTGGTTGTTAATAGTTGATTGATTGCTTAGTATTTTGATACTGAATGGAGTTAGTAGTTGTTTGTGGGCTTGATTTGACTATTTGAGGATTGAGATGAAGCAAGCGGTACTCTCGTTCTCCCTCGATTGGGGAGAGAAGAGAATGATGCTTAGGATGGATTGAGTGTGTTGTGTGGATTGAAGCAAAGAGATACTTTAGATATTGTCCGGATGTGCATCGACTGTAGTCATCAAGAAGAATTTTCTGCAGTTATGCTGGCCTATTACACAGGAAAAAACTTCCGATTTCGGAATAAACATCTCCTTCAGAATTAACTTTCGACTCAGTATGATTATGTTTCCATGCGGGGAGTAAAGTACGAGATCAGATGAGTGACAAGGCTTAGATAGATGCTAGGCCGCTCCTTCCTCTATATTCAGAAACTTTCCTATTTTCTGGTTCACTGCTTTCATTCTCTGGTGTAAAATAGGTACTGCATGTATAAATGCTTTTCTAACCCACCAGAGTGTTGTTCATCAATTATGTCTATTTGATTGCTAATGCTCCTTTCAAGGTCGAGCTGGAAAAGCATGTTCCTGTGATTGGATTATGAAACTACATGAAGAGATCCATTAGAGTGTTAATTTTTCATTATTTCTACCTTTTGAAGATATGCTTGTATTTGATTGTCACATGTACCTGGTTTCAATGCTGATTGGCGATAGGATCATAGAATTTCCCTTTCAGTTCGTTGTTTCACGATATGTGCTGCTAGAAAGAGAGTAGATCAAATCATAGCCTTAGCAATTCAGTATGATGGCTCTTATGTCTCTTGTTGTATTCTGATACTGATGGATCTTCTTCCTGATTTATAGTCCTCAATTCTGAGGACTATATAGAGCTGCATTATTTGGGTACTATAGTCCTTCAGTTTGTGGTCAAACCATACAAGTAGGTGTAACCGTGTAGGTGGTTATATGATCATGGACTGGAAATTACCACCTTCTGGAATGTGTATTGTGTTTGGAAGATTGCTATATTTTTCCATCATTGACATCTAATTTTTGAGAGTACCGTATAACTTCATTTTTCTTTACCGTATTGTGGTCTCTATTTGGGGTGTGGTATTTTGGATTGTCAGAGTTAACTGATTTTTCATCTTGAACTCTGTATTACTTGGCTTGTATGTTCATATGAGGAATGTTGTAGATTCTCACTTCTCAGTTGTGTGCTATATTTAATTAACATCCAAAGTGTGAAAATAAAATTTCTGATCAAGTGATTGACTCCTCGGTGTTGCAGCAATAGGGACTAAAGGTTATGGAATACCTGGGAAAATATCCAATGTCAAAGTCATATTGAATGGAGGTCAAGTGGTTACCTTCCTCCGTCCTGATGGATATTTTTCATTGTATCCTCTTTGATCTAACAAATAAAGTATAGTTTGATCTTTTAATCTAAAATGGCAGAATGGCTGCATTGGTTTAAATATATGTTTGGATGTTCTTATCTGCTTGTTGCCTCTTGTAGATCCCTGTTTGTTTTGGACCTTTATGAAGGCATACTGATTTGGAATTTTGTCAGTCATAGGTTTGTTTTCTGAAGTGCTTACGAGTTATTTATAGCAATTCAAGTATCTAGTCCAATAAGTTACTGCTAGGAGCTTATATCTCAAGAGATTATGCTTATAAACGATAAGGAAGTTTAACCATAAAGCCTACTTGTTCGCTTTGTTTGTTGAAAGTTCTTATGCAATATTCATAAGAAAAAGTCATAAAATAACTAGCATGTTTTTTTTAGTATTATTATTGCCAAACAGGCTCAAATTGATATGCTTAGTTGCTTGCTGCATTGATCTGTGCCATGGTCCATGACTCTCTTGATATTTGATTTCTGCACAAGTATGTAGCTGGGATGCGAATGTGAAAATGTTGGTCCATTTCACTGTTTCTTTCCTTAATTCCTCCAAGTCACAAAGTGCCGCCGGGGACGCATCTAATTGAAGTGTATGCAATCGGTTATTTCTTTTCTCCGGTGTGTTATCTTTCCTCAAAATCCCTATTTTACTCTACGACCTCTTCGCACTTCTTATTTGCTTTGCCTAACCGTTGGTGATTCTTCCAGGTCCGTGTTGATGTGAGTGCGAGAAACCCTAGTAAGGTCCAGGCAGCACTGACAGAGACAAGGAGGGGTCTCAGTGAGTTGATCTTGGAGCCTCTTAGAGAGGAACAATACTATGAGGTTCGGACATACCAAAGCCATTTGCCTCCTTTGATTTACCTTAGGTCTTGAGTTCTGAGTCACAGTAACTTGTATCCACATTTGCTTGTATTGGCCTTTGCAGGTGCGCGAACCGTTCTCACCCATGTCATTGGTGAAGAGTCCAATGGGCCTTATGGTTGGATTTATGCTGATCGTTGTGTTTTTGATGCCCAAGCTGATGGAGAATATGGGTAATGTGCTTCATCCACGACTCTTTCTCGACACCTTGTTTCCGTTTGCTGGGTTTTTGTAACTTTTGTTTGCTTGTTAAGATTAATGTTTTAAAGGATTCTGCTTGTTCTTTTCACAAATTGATGATCGTTCTTAACGGCAGATCCTGAGGAGATGCGGCGGGCACAAGAAGAAACGAGGAGCCAAGGTGTTCCCTCATTGGCGAGCTTACTACCTGGTGCTGCAAGGAATTAGCAGACAAGTTTGAACCTTTAGCCCGGTTGCACTGCTAAATTCACATTGTGAGACAGGACATGTTATGTTGTTAGGTTTTCGCTGTCTAGAATGGTTTGCCAAGAAAATGATTGAAGTTCAAGTATATGATTGCCTGTTTGACAATCACTTTACGTTCACTGTTAAGTCTTAAATCGTGGTGCGGTTGGTAGATATACTCATGTACCTTGTGTGATCGTAATGTTGATTTTATTATTTTTTTTATTTTTATCGCAGAACATTAGAGAAACTTTCAGCAGAGTTTCAAAATATAGGCACTGTGAAAGGTTTTCGTTTACAGCATAGATTATTCATTTTGTCTTTTCTTCTATCAATGTATAATGGTACCAAATAATCGGAGAGTTAATTGTATCCTGACATTATTGGGAACTAGTGGACCAAAGGCTCTATCTTAGTGATCAATGAACTATAGCAAATACTTTCTGAGAGCCCATATCTTAGGTTTACTTCAATTACCCAAATTTGTGTTAATCTAAAGAACGTGGATGAATCGACCAGTTAAAGAACGTGGATGAAATAGCCTCATAATCTGAATTCTTTATGTGCTCTATGGTTTAGCTCGATAGAACTTGTGAAGAGAACCATCTATGCATTGTGCCGATCGTTAAAGCAAATAGATATCTGGCATCCCGGACAAACATTTGTCAGAATCTCATATTTGTTCCAGATAGGCAACCCCTTATTTGAGAAGCTTTTTCTTTCTTTCGTTTTTTCAATAACAATTTGTCTACTGTAACTAAAACAATAATAAAGTAACACAAATCGGTAGTCTCCGTCTCCGTCTCCGTCTCCGATCGTCGTAGAACGCACGAAACCTGAGCGCATTTCACACTCTTTCGTCTCCGCCAACTAACTCCCTCAAGCCCTCCGATCCGATCCTCGATTTCCGATCCCGTGACTTTCCTCGTAGATCCTCTCCTGCACTGGTGTTGCTTAAGAGTTGACTCTTGCACGATCGATCCTTCGAGGAGATGGAGACGTCGTTGCCGGTGACGGCGGCGATGGGGAAGGCAGAGCGGCGAGGCGGCAGCGGCGGCGGAGGCCACAGATCGAAGTCGTCGTCGTCGTCTTCGTCGAGTAGTCGTTCTTCTCTTCTGCTCGCATTCATGGCTTGCCTCGCCTGGCTCTATGTCGCCGGCAGGTTCAAAACCTTTAACCTTTGTTGATTTCCGAGCTATCATTTCTTAGGATTTGGAATTTGTTAGTGACATGAAATTCTCGGGAGTTAGATTTGTGAGTTGATTTGTGGCATTGTGGCTGCAGTGGTTGTTGATTTGGCATTGGAGAGTTTAGTGATGTTGTTCTAGGTTGAATTGTGTGATTTCTGAAGCTTGTTTTTATTATCGTTGTCGTCTCTTCGATTTCAGATCTTGTTTGTAATCTGTTCTGTTTACTGTTCTGGTTTTCCAGTTTTCCTCTAAAAATGTGCCCATCGGTTGCTTTCAGGCTGTGGCAAGATGCAGAGAACAGAGTTGTACTAACCTTCCTTCTAAGTAGGACATTAGATCAGGTAACTAACCATGCCTTTGTAATTTCTGAATAAAAATTAGTGATAGAGAAAGCTGCGGGACAGTGACAATGTTCTGATGATCTTCGTTTTGCCCTTCTTAGTCAAAGAAGTAGCTTTACTGGAGTGTTGTTATTAACGGCATTGTTCTTCCTCTGTTGCAGCGACCAAAAGTTTCAACAGTTGATGATAAGCTGAAGATGTTAGGATGCAAGTATTCTCCCATACTCTTATCTCTTTTACTGAGTCACTTGGAAATGTAAATTTAACTCGTTGAATTTTATGATCCCCTTATAATGCTGATAAAGTGGGTCTTTTCTAGAGACTTAGAGAGGAAAATCGCAGAGGCTGAGATGGACTTAACATTGGCAAAGAGTCAAGGATACCTCGGAAATCAATCAAAGCATTCTGGTGCTTCTTCTGGGAAAAAGTTTCTTGCTGTTATTGGAGTTTACACTGGCTTTGGTAGTCATTTGAAACGTAATGTGTTTAGAGGTTCCTGGATGCCTACAGGTTTGTACTTCCTCTGAGTTGTAAAATGGTTAATCTTGCTATTTGTTTTTACTGGTTTTTCTTTATCAATGATTTTTCATCAAATTGCTAATCTCCAGCTCCTATTTGCATGTCAGCTTAGGGGTGATTTGAACTTTAGATTATTTTCTATAGTTTGTGATTATCTGTTAAATATGTTACCATTTGCAGTTTGCACCTAGCTGCTTAAGCTTAACTCCTCTGAGTAGGCTCACAACCTCGTGATCATTATCATGGTATTTGCAGGTGACAAACTAAGAAAGCTTGAGGAGGAAGGAGTAATAATTCGCTTTGTGATTGGTCGGAGGTTTTTTTCTGAATCCTTTTCTTTTTGCAGTTATACTTCATTTTCTCTGTCCATCCTCTCAGACCACAAGTCGTTAGGTAACAATGAGTATTGCTTTGCTTTTGATTGATGCAGTCCCAATCGTGGTGATAGCTTGGACCGGGGTATTGATAAGGAAAATCAACGCACTCAGGATTTTTTTATTCTTGTAAGTCACCGAGTACCTGCTTCATATACGATGCTTCTGTGAATGTGTGCCCTGTGAAGTCACCACGCGTTAATTTGACTGCAGTAGCTCAATCTATGCCATGAAACTCTAAGATTGTTGGGTGATGTTGAAAGAATAGCCATCAACTATGTTAAGTATCGCTGAGCTTTGTTCCGGATGTCCTAGATGAAACACTGACAATACAATACATTTCTCTGCACACATCAATTTTAGCCAACTGCGCTTCCCCATCTCAACATCTAACTCCCAGGTCTCAACCTATTGGTCTTCTAACTTCATTAAAGCGCAGGTAAAACTTTGCTATTAGCCTATTATATGTTCACCTTAAATGGCTCAGCACATTGTTTACTGATATTAAGTATGAGTTTTGAATTGGCTTCCATCCCAGTATTCGAAGTCTTGAATTGACTTTCATTGTTGTATTTATAATTCATCTTATTTCCTATTTTGTTTCCAAATACATATGCGATGCATGCTCTTTAGACATTTTAGTGTTTGTTTTCCTCAGTTTACTGTACTGTAATTAGCCTAGCACTTTGGTTCTTTGTTTTCCTTCCCCCGCAAAAAAAAGAGAAAAAAAGAAAGAAAAAAAGAAGAAGAAGAAATAGAATGTCGTCCAAAAGAAGGGTCTTTCTTTGTTACGAAATACTCCGAGTGAAGATGCCTTCTGGAGGTCGGGTGCCCTATTGTCATTTCTTTTCATGTTGGCCATGATTCTCTTTTAGATAACTGATTTAAATGATAGATTAGGTAATATTTATTCATGTAATTGACGCTTTGATGCTCTAGGAAGGCCATGAGGAGGCTGAAGAAGAGTTACCTAAGAAAGCAAAGTTTTTCTTCAGCACAGCAGTACAAAATTGGGATGCGGAATTTTATGTGAAAGTTGATGATGGCATCAAGCTTGATCTTGGTGAGGTTGAAACTTTTTGTTTCATGTTTTTGTATTGAGGGAGTACCTAACATGGTCTATCATATTTTAGATGGGTTGATTGAACTTCTTCGAAAACGGCAAGATCAACAAGATGCTTATATTGGTTGTATGAAGTCTGGGGAGGTGATTGCTGAAGAGTAAGCGCCTCATGCTCCCTGACTCTTTTGAGTTTCATGACTAGTAGATATATATTTTGTGGTAGACTGGCCATCACTGTATGGATCCTCTGAAAAAAGGGTTCAAGGATGGCATTTCTATGTGGCATATTCATATATAAGGTGCCCTTGCAATATTGAACTGCTTGGGATGTGACAAGACATGGCTATGAAATTACTAACCTAACATTTCCAAATTTTCTCTTTGTTAACCAAAACCTCACCACTCAATCCGCAACACCTGTTTGCTTTTCCGTAAGAAGGTCAACTATTTCTAGTTTCTTATCGCTGTGTGTTCCTGTAAGGTTGGATTTACCATGTGTCTCGGCTTTAACTTCCAACTGTTGTGCATTGCATTTGGCAGGGGAAAGCAGTGGTATGAACCTGAGTGGTGGAAGTTTGGGAATCAGAAATCGTATGTTCTATCACTCTGAATACTGAAACTCTGTTAGAAGCTTGAACATGTAGTCATCTGCCAATCAGAGCAACGCTAGAGTATGCAGCTATAATATACTTGGTTCGAGAGAAAATATAAGTGCTTTTGCCATTCGAATTTCATGATTTAGCAATTCTTTCGATTAATTCCTTAGCAGAGTGATAATGCTTACGTGTAGAATGTCCTTTTAACAGAGAGGAGCTTGTCATGGCTTTAGCAGCTACTGCAACGTTAGTAATAGTGTATTGCTCTAGAAGGTAAAATAAGAAACTGGAATGTTGTCTTGAGTTCGAGCTGGCATTTATGATTGTTCCTATACAGAAAGGTCATTGAGTATAGTGCAAGCACATCTCGAACAAGATAGTACGACAAGGGAAAATGATTTTATTGAAGCTTTAGGCAGTAGTACATGGAGGATGAAGCCAGATTAAGTTGAGGTGGAGCTTCTGAGTTGTGCTGGATCAAGATTATGAATGTAGTAGCTTGTGTTTTGGATGTAGAATTCTTTTTCCAGGTGACTTAAATTCAATTGTTAATCTTGTACAAAATTTGGAAAAACTTGGATTGCTGTTATGAATGATGATTTTTTAAAGGATGCAAAGACTGAACTTCTATGATATAGGGCAGATGATGTTATTGATATCAATGGCTGTTATACTAATTTCTTCTATGCCTTCTGTTAGGTACTTTCGGCATGCGGCTGGTCCTCTTCTGATACTCTCCAGAAGCTTAGCTCACTATATCTTTGTTAACAGGTTACTCTTCATTACCTTTTTATTTTGTTAACAGGTGGAGCGTAAGTATTAATGGTTTTTTTATTTGCGAACCATACTTGGGTGCTTTTAGTCGTAGTACATGAGACATAGATTTATATCTCAGATAACTGTCAAGTTGTGTTTAAGTGCATATGGCTATTGAACAAACCATCATTGAGATTTGCTTACAGGGTCATGTGTCGGTGAAAAATGTGTCATTGCTCCTCTTTTTTTTTTTTTGTGTGTGTGATAAAGCTATTGCTCTTATTTTATTTGAATTAACAATCCTCTATTTATTTGTCAACTGATTAGTGGACATTTTACTTGTCTTATACATGCAGCGTGTCCTTGAAGACTTATGCTCATGATGACATATCAATCGGCTCATGGATGATTGGGTTGCAAGCAACATATATTGATGATAGTCATCTATGTTGCAGTTCGCCTGGACAAGGTATGCATTATACTAGCGTGGTATGAAACCACATGAAAATCTCCTCGAGCTCAGCAATCGCTTATTTCCATTCATGATGTTGATTTGTTTTATGGTGTAACCATTTGATCCAAACGCGTGTTATGTAGGATAGGAGCCTTGAGTTAGTGCTTGGTTTATGCTTTAACCTGGTGAAGTTGGGACTGTGTTTGTTTTTTTTACGGTCCAAAGGCAGAGGCTCAACTATGTAGGAGATTGACACTAGAATTAGTTTGGCCGCCATCAAAGCAGTTTTTGTTTTCACTGTTTGTTTCTTTCTTTCCCTCGCCGACCTCACCTATGACCTATCTGCCTACCTGTTTCAGACAAGATATGCTCAACTGTTTGGTGAGAGGAAACCAGTCCCAATCGAAGAGCGACATGCTTCAGGGTCGTTCTCCGGTGCCAAACTACAGGTCTGATCCGGATGACACCATGGCCGATCATTCTTAATAGCACACCTAACAGAACATCGGCGGCACTGACGGTGTTGGTTTTGCTCGGGAGAAGGATTACATTCTTTTAGATGCAGAGAACCACATACAGCATAGAGAGACTTTGTCATGACACTTACTGCTATTACAAGAATTTCTTCGTATTCACCTGATTTTTGCTTGTACGTTGAACTTGAACACATCAAAATACATTATAGTACAAGTTCAATATGGTCATATCAGATCTTATCTTGTTTTTCATCTGCAGACTTATTGAAGTTGCTAATGTCTCATATTTCTGAATTAACGAAAAATTCACAAAAACCATTAACCATGTAGAAGTACCATTGCAAAATTCATGAATCCAATCTCTCTCGGATTTAAGTAGGATTTCCCACAATAACAGATGCAATCTGAATTCAAGATCAAATATTACTCTCTTAATCTTATATTTATCGAAACATTTTGATCCGTCATAATAATTTATGCTAATATTAAATTTATGTAAATTTTAATAAAGAAAAAATATTTTTTGATGATAATAAGATTTATTATAACACTTGTTATAAAAAATAATGGATATACTATAAACATAAAATTGATTTAATATTTTTTTTATATTAAAAAGTTACCAACATAGGAAAGATTATATTTTTTCTAAGAAAATAAAATAAAAAAAATATTACGATTAATATACGATGAAGAAAATAATAAAGAGCTGTGATTTCTGATAAATTTGCATGCCCATTAGATTTCGGCTCAATTAGCCTACTAATCATGGGCCTATGACTTCTCCAACTGGCTCCAACAAAAGTCCCAAAACAACCATTTACAGAATCCAATCATACTCTCGACTAATGCGATTTGTACACACCCCAGGCGGGATGAAATCAAGAACGAAAATCGTTACAGCTACTTTCACAAGACATCTCCAGTCTACTGATTGTGATTCCAAGGGCTGTATTCACTGTTAACTTGTCGAGAATAACGGTTGGGAGCTCCATGGTGGTTTACATAACGAGGCATCATCATGTTCGGATGGTAAGCAGAAGGTGATGGGTTCATTAGACTCGGTGCAGGGACAAGGGGTGGATTAGTTTGTAAAAAAGTGGAGGAAGGCAGAGGCATAGTATGAAGAGAATTCGCGGTAGCCCACCTATTACCATATGGAATAGCATTCATGGCCGGTGGCATTCGGCCAATACCCTTTTTGTTTTCATCTCTATTAGAGCTGAATATAGGATTCCCGGAACCATTACTCGTGTTTAATGAATCATACCTGATTCCCGAGCCTGATGGTGTAGTACTCGGGTTCACTTTCTTGAGTCTCTTCCACTTCACCGCACCAGCAGGCGGCTTCTTGGATTCAATACTATCAAACTTTCTGACACTTTTTGACTCTACATCCTGGTCCGTGCCAAACAGCTTATCCATCAACTGCGATCTGTCCAGTGTCCCATCTAAAAAGGCATGAATGTGGAGAACAGAATTATGGATACATTGATTAATCTTCTTCATCTTGGGAGGGGATAATGCCCTGGCGAGGTTCAGAGAGCGGACGGTGAAATCTTCAACCTGGAAGACACAGTTTATCTCCCATTAAATTCAGTGCCAAACTCTTTTCATGGCACACGAACAAATTTTTGGAGTCACGAGACATCGCTACTTACGGTTATGCATCCAATCTTTTTAGAAAATGTCTTATGTATCCAAGATGCTTCGTATGCACTTGCACAAAGTCCGACATCCCACAGTGTTCTCACCGAGTCTAGCTGCAACATCAACAGTTGATAGTCAAGCTCTGAAAGCGGCAAACAATCTCAACTGCAAAGATTCATGAATATGGAGCGTAGAGCTTGCTTATTGACTGTGCAATCACTATTTAAGTCCAGAACATAGAAATAATGTCATCTAAATCTAGCAATTCCGTCGAAAGACAATGAACAATATCGAGTTGGTTATCCCAAGATACGGGATAGTGAGTGAGTAGAACAGTCAAAGAGATGGAGAATACCCTAATTAAAAAAGTCACAAATAACTCAGCCAAAGATTCATTATTTCGTCGACCGTAGTTCAAAAACTTGGGGATGGCGTTGTTCACAGTTGGAGGATCAGTTCCATCTGCAGGATTAGAGCATAACATTTTAAAATTCACGGTATTGTCCAAAATGGGGGGGAAAATAACAAGAAACCGCACCAATGATGATCATAGAGGTCAAGCAAATAAACCCAAGTGCCAATTAAACCGCACCAACGATGAGAGAGAGAGGAACTCATTTTACAAGAAGAAGAAAGAAACTAAATCCTTATAAGGGGAGGATTTTAACCTTTAAAGATTTCAGAAAAGGGAGGCAATATAGGAGGATCTCGTCTCTGCAACACATAAAAGCCAAGTAGCAAACAAATCAAGAAATGGGAAGAGGAATCAAGACAAAAGTAAGTGAACAGCCTTGCGATGCCCAGAATTTCTCGCCATAACTAACCTATGGAGCAGACAAGGAATAAGTGGACTAACTAAGCAAGAAGAAATAAGCTATTATAAAATGTTCATAGCTAAATACGATGAAATGATCTATCATTTTTTGGTTTGATGATAGCATGGCAAAACCATGACTTGAAAAATACGAACATGGCAACCACTTAAAACATGAGCGACGAGGACATGACTGAACCTGAAAATGGAATGCAACCAGGGCTATAAGTGAGAGGGAATTCAAGGTTCCTTCCTTGGAGCTATTAATACCCTGTGACTTTGCCCAAGCTTTAACCTAGAACAAATTTATGAACATTATAACAGGGGATAAAGAACTGGAATATGAAAACAACGTTGCAGAAAGATGCAGCCCATTGTCGTATGACAGATTTCTCCCATACCATAAAGCATAGTTTCTGAAACCTTTCATCAATTGCCGAAATCATGAAAACAATTTGAGATTTGGCAATGCCATCTCTGTTCTCAACTGATATGTCGCACTCAATTCCTGTTCCACAATCAGTAACTTTAAGCACAGGCACCCGGGCGCTTAAGATGGCATCAACCTTTGTCACATGACCCTTTCCTACAGTTTAAGACCCCTCGACAGAATTAATCGTGTAAATGAAGCACTACCATCAAGCATATGAAAAAATCAGACGAAATCCAGCCTCGGGGAGGGAAACATGCTGTACAGCCCAGAGTTATGTATATATATTAATTTATCACATTTCTTCAAGATCGGAAAGAAAATGACTTTTAAAAAGCTTAATAAGAAGGTAACAAGAAGGTCAGGAAAAAATCCAGTGCCAGTTCAAATATAAATCACCTCACAAAGTCGCAAGTTATATGAATCACTAAGATATTTCATAAATATTGTAGACTGAAGAGCCAATTTCACAGTACAACCTCAACAAGGTGACACACATGGAAAAATCATGAAGCACCAAGATCTCAGCCTATATATTAGGAAAAAGTAATAAAGCAAATGGAAACACATCAACCACCAAAACTAAAGTGAAGCAAAAGCTGCCTGTATGGTATCGCGTTATTGAGGACTTTCACAACACCTAACCTACGACAACACCATCCAAATATGAGGAAGTTCTGTTCAAACTTTTTGTTCCCTGGCACGCAGAGACTGCTTTATCAAACTGCTTAGGCACCTTAAGGTTCTCAGAATGATCAGCAAAGGGATGGAACAAAAATGAAATTCCCTAACATGTTCGACTCAAAACTCCAGCTCTAAGACCAGACATGGCAAAATGCCAAAAGGACAAGACAAAAATGATCAAGAACAATTTAGCTAAGAGTAGCAGACCATACATCCATGGAAGCGGACGCAGAAGTCAGGCAATCATTCTTACTTTGAAGATTGTTGAATTTTTGGCCGAATCTTCTAAGAGTTTTGGTCTGCCTTTGTCGTGAGACAACACTGGCGTTGTCATTAAAATTAATGGATAAATCTAGATCACTTTGAGAACTGAACATATCCATCAAGAACGAACCAAATGGTTCCACAGTTGGGCATACTTTCTCATTCCCTGCAAAAAATAAATACATAAATAAATGAGGTAAGAGAGTGATATATAAAGCTGGTCAAAGAAAGCGAGCAACAGTGGAATACAAGAGCAGAAATGAGCCAATGCACAAAATGGTATTTGGCACATCGATAATCCAAGATCATTCGGTTTTCCTGAGGACATGCTTTGCCTAGATACATAGTTTTGTTGCAGCTTAAGCTTGCATTGAGCTCTCTCATGGCACATGAACGAAGAAAAGCACTGGCTAATTTCTTCAAGGTAGATTTGACCTTAATAAGTGCATTTAGTCGCAAGAATAGTAGTAAAGGTTGTTTCTGAACTTCTCGTCTTACTTTCATAAAAAGGTACCTCACATAGAACTACATAATTAATGCTGATTGCAGCGTGCAAGAGCCAAGAAGTATTGACGTTTGGACAAGTTCAAGTCGCGTTTTCACCTTGGGAAAAATATGGCTCAGGCATCTAATAAGAAGGCTAATTACTGTAATTAAGGATACGCATCCACATACTACAACAGAATGAATAGTTCTGCTATATTACTTTTCCATTGCATATGATGGGCAATTTAATTTTGCGCTGTATCGAGAGAATATCAATATGCAGCCAATGCCTTCATGTGAGCAGAAATTTGGCTTACAAGTGGGTAATATGTCTAATTCTGAGAAACACAGTACAAAATTCTATCAGCTTCTATCAAGCATAGAGTTCTATGTCTTCTACTCAACTTTTTGGGTTATGTTCAAATTACCCATTTGTAAAAACTACACCTTCAGACATTAGATACTACAATTTAACATGCATTTTAAGGAGCTATGTTTTATAACAAAAACAATACAAAAATAAATTCTTTTCAGAACTACATAATATAGACTATCATTGCTAATACGAATAAATTTTGAAAATATGCCCTTCGATCGTTTCACGACCCAAGTTAAATATTTTCCTCAACATGTATATGTCGTCCTTCAGTTGCAACCTATGAGGGACAGCGGTAGGATAGCATAAAACTTGGAAAATTAATTGGACAATAAATAATTACAATAGAACATACCATAAGCTTCCTTGGCGATTAAGTTCAGTATGCGTATCAGGTCTCTCCTGCTTTCGTAGTCATGTGATGTTGGACGATGGAGATTATAAAAATCATCAATAATATCTGTAAAAGCATACAACCGCGGAAACAAGGATCTGTTCGTTAAAAATGCCTGCTCTTCAAGCTGCTTTGCTCTCTTCACCACATCTGAAATAAAAATGAACACTAGCAGATTTAAGAATATATTTGCAAACATCATCCGGTAAGCAGTGCAGTTGGACTCAACACTTTTTACCCATCTTTCATCTAATTAAATATATCACAGAGAAAATTATACCAAAAAGATGAAAGGCAGTAGCATCGTAATGGCTGTTTAAGACATAATAAACTCATGGATTGACTACAATCCTCAAATCAACATATATAAATGCCTTTGGCTACTACTTAAACAACGATCATGCAGGGAAACTTGGAGAGGTTCACGCACACAGCCACAGCTATAAAAGAAGAGCAAGACTGAAGAACATTCAGAATTATGTTACTAGAAAGTACAGACATGTTGCACCCCTCATAGCATGGAAGCTTTCAATTATTCTAGAGATGGGTTCATATTAGTAGCAAACTTGAAAAATTTAGCAATGCAGAGGGGTTCATATAAGTAGCACACTTGAAACATTTAGTCAAAGAAAGATGCCATAACCATTTTGTGTTGCGTCAGACATCATCATTTCGGAAAGAAAGTATGTTGCAGAATGTATTATACTTGCAAGAATGTGTCAAGTCATTAGCTTTATCTCATCAAGCCAATTCAATCCTGCATCATAAATAAGAAATCAGTAATTGAAGCCGTTTACTAAATTACCAACAATTACAATCGCCCAAACATCTTCCAATGACAAGTAAACCCACCAGAAATCTAGCTGAAGCATTAATTCTGAAAAAAAGGGCAGGAAAAAAAATTACAGCCTGAGTAGGGTGCCCTCCTTTTGTTTGGAACATGAAACACAGGACCTAGGACAGAATAACACGGAGGCTGAAGCACAAGGAAAATCAGCAGCATGAAACTGTCATTCTAGATGCTCCCCACCCACAGACACACAATGTAGTGAATTGCACTTGGTCGTTGCATGAGGAAAACTAATGTAGCAACCCCAAGGTGCATTAGGTGCACAGGCCGCATTGAACTCTCGTCATCTTGGAGTATATGAGATTCTAGTCTTGACATGTATGGCCAAGGTTTGGCACCATGCACATTACAAATGCAACAGGAAAAGGTCCATACACGAGAAGAAACCAGTTGAACCATTGATTCGATTAACTTACTCTAAGCTACTATTATTCTATGCCTTTTCTTTTCCACTTTCTACACCAGACAGTTCATCTATCAAATCTCGCAAGGATCGAAACCCCGCAATAACCAGGCTGCCATCCTTGTCAGTCAGAAGGGTAATAAACCAGAACTATAAACCCGAAATCAAAGATTACTCTTTGTTGTTCCATGTTTGTGGACAATGATCCCTCACTAAAAGCCCAATCACAACACCAAAAGCAAACCCAAAGCGAAAAACACGAAGTGTTTCCACAATTAAACCCAACCAATAAAAAAACCCAATTCACATGTCAAATCAAAATAGTCACCACATGGGTTTTCCTTTACCAATCAAGTCCAATACCCACAGCCACATATGGCGGAAAAAATCAACATAAAAAACAGAAACCCCAAAACTCCAAAGCATCGAAAAACGAAGACCCAATTGCATAGATGAAAAGATACACATTACCCACCAAGAGCAGGAATTTGAGAGATGGGACGATCTTACCAAACCCAAATTCGATTCGGAATCGGAATATTCCTTCACGGGATACCAAAATCGAAGCTTTTTGTCTTCAGATTTCGACTGGTAGGCAACTCTGGAATCAGTACTGGAGACCGAAGCGAACGGACTCTTGTCGTGTGCCCAATCCCTTATTTTGACAGATGATCCTCTCCACTATTTGTCGATAATAGGTGATCCTTCTCAACGTAGAAAATATACAGATAATTATTATTCATTGGATGTTTTTTTTTTTTTTTGGCTTTGATAGATATGATTGGATTAGAGTTTTATTCAATTTTTATATAAAATATAATCATATAAAAATCGCATACGTCGATTAATTTGGATGCTGATACAAATAAAACACTTGGATTTTTTAAACATACCACTTAAAGATATCCAATTTAAAAGAATAATAGATATGAATTATTTCACTTAAGGATCGGCATGCAATACATATTCAAGCTTCCATACCCATACAATACATATGCAAGCTTCGTATGTCTACCAAAGATGAAATATATATATAAACACTTCCTCAAATTCAACTTGCTTTCTTTCTCTAAATTTTGTCAGCTCTATAACCAACTCAAAAATTCACGTTAATCCAAAACAATCTACTTACATGTGGGAAGTATAATACTTGGTACATGTACAAAAACAACAGAATAAGGAGCAACAATCACAGGCTCCAACAAATTTACAGTTGTTGGTTTCAACTTGGGAATTTCACCATTTGAACTCACTCTCAAGACTTTCCCATTTAAAAGAACTGTCTGGCTGTGCAGATCTCCGTTTTCTGCTGTAAAATGGTATTCTTCCCTCTTGGCATTTGTTCCGATTTTCGGAATTAAACCTGCCGCACTCCATCTTTGAGTCTGCTCGCTGAACTTTGAGCCGTGACCGTTGTTCTTGCTTTCCTGTGAAGTGATCATGCCATTCTCGGTTGAAAGGCTAACTCGAACTTCCTGGCCTCCGTCGAGGTTAAGCAAAAGTAATGCAAATCCTTGCTGCAGTTATCACAAAAGGGAACACTTCTGTTAATTTTGATGGATAGATTTAGATGATGTTTTTTTACCGTAAAATGAGTTGGAAATCGTCTACTTACAGATTGCTTCGAGCAATGAGCATAAGCGCGTAACTCAGTAGTTCCATAGGGCGTCGTGGACAGAACACGTCTTCCCATTAACTGGTGCCAAAGGAGAGCGCTGCCACGTTTCTCGAGAGTTAGTAACATGATTCTCAAGAGAAATGATGAATCTTAAGGAAATTCCTTGCCTGTAGTAGTCGGGGTTTGGGAGAAAACTAGAAGTGTTGAGAAGGCCATAATGCTCCCCGATCAACGTTTGTCTGCAGAAAGTTTTCGTGTTGTAGGACGCTGCCATTCCTAGCTGATCCAAGTACCTGCGATTGGGGACAAATATCACAAAACCAATGGTCAGATCATACACATACAGTTGTGTCATTATCATGCATGAGTACTCTTGTCTTAGCAAAACCTATTGAAGAAAATTAGTAGTTTGGGATCGTGTTACGATGTAAAGTATAAAAAAAGCTCCTGGTCGGTATATACAATCTTGTCTCAGCTTCTATTTTAGCTAGCAAACAGCAGGATCCAAGCAAAGAGGTAGAAGGGTGTGTTAGTTACCAAAAGTTCATGAGAAAGGCATTTGTGACATGATTGCGACCGCCTCGAGCAGCACCACCAGCTTCACTAACCCAAGCAACCGCGGAACTCTCCGAGTTGTTTATGATACTCTGGAGGAGACTGAAGACACGGGCTTCGCCGTTTAAATATGAAGGATTTAGTATCTTGTCTTCTATGTGATTATCTGTGCCTGATTGACCATAAATCAGCAAATGACTATCCAAGTTCTTTGTTGCACGTGCTTCAACATCAGACACTGACACAAAGTAATGAAATCAGTACCTGGGCCAAGATTATATATGTGGTGAGTGATCACTTGGACCGACTCAATTGCGCTGCCCACAAATTCAGCGAACCAAGTAGCGTCAAAGAACCCTCCTGGTGCTATGACTAGCGGCTTCGTGTTGAATCCATTGTATATATCATCTACCAAGCTCTGCAGAGCTGACACATCCAATGCATACTGACTTGCAGGTATCCTCGTTCCAATTCCATTCCCGCTCAACTCGTTTCCTATAAGGTATGGAAATAACTTAGAAGACATGCAATTTGAAGCGGACTTGGTGCAGACAGTTGGTCACAAGTGCTAAGTATATGTGAGAAGTGAGACGATTCAGACAGAATGTGGAATTACTATATAAGCATATGGTCGTATTGCAATTCATCTAGTCGAATACCTAGCTCCCACCCGAGAATCTTGTATCCCTTGTCGACGGTATATCTCATGAGGGATTCAGCATTCGTGAAGTTCCAATCCCCAACAGATGTGCCACGGGAGTTGATACTTCTGCCAGCGAGTGCATTTAGTCCGAAAGTAACCACCGCCCTGCTAACAGAAACATGAATATATTTGATTAGTCCTGGAGTAGAGGACATAAATATTAGCACGTCTGTGACTTGTGAAGGTAACTACAGATTTGCATTTTTCATAGAAATGCTCATGACTTGCTATCCATGGCTTTTTGGATCAGAATTACGTGAAAAATGGTTACCCTGTACGGTTGAAAAAATCGTTGAGCTGGTCCCATCTCGACAAGGAAAGGCAACCTCGGTCGAACTGAAACATATGCTGCTGGTTTGTAACGAAGTGCGGACATGGTTTCTGCTGCTCTATGTCGACAGCGGTTTGATACACTACATTGTCTTGCAACGTTCCTCCCATTCTGACCTTCAGAGGTGAAAATGCTGCATAGGAAGAAATCAAATTGAACAGTTTAGCATCGGTTTTAATTATACATATCCACATTATACGCGCATAACATATACAGATTGTGGTAATAACCTTTCACTGCATTTTGAAGAATTACGTTGTTCAGATCCTACACAAAACGAAAACAAAAAAAGAAGAAGGTAAGTGATTTAGATTTTATATTGTACTCCTAATTTTCTACTTTTCAGGACATCAAATAATAAATCAAGTTCTTAGTTTGTAAAATACCTATTGCAAAAGCCCTCAAAGCTCATTTTGATTACCACACAAAACCTTAAAGGTTATTTTAACCAAAAAAAAAAAAAAAAAGATTCAACACGTCCATAAAAACAAGTCATGGTAAAGATAGCAGTTGTTCCTCCTAACCCGAAAAGTAATCCACAGTCCTGCTAAGGCACAAAAGTTTGATCCGTTACCCATTTAACAGATTTGACTCCAAATATGACCCATGAAAATGGCCCCCTCAAATCTTTATTATTCCGGGTGACGTTTCTCTCCTCGTATCAAATTATAAAGCCAACAACGTCTCCCTCCCCCACTCGCCGCCTACCTCAGCTGAGCTGAACCAGCTCCCATCTCACCAAACCGCCGCCACTGCCCTACCGGGGGCAGCCGATCTCCAATCCATCAAAACTCTCATTAAAAAATGAAAAAGAAAAAACAGAGCCTATATGGTTTGATAAAAAAGACATACCAGATCAAGAAGAGAGGTGGTGCCACCAGGAGGTCCCCAATCCATGGTAGCACAAACATAGTCCTCATCAACCTCAGCAATCGAAACCGTCCCGTTTACAAACACGTTCGCGGCTAACCAGCCGCCGTTATGACCGCCCTCGTCGTGGCGTCTAATCAGTATCAAACAGATCACAAGTACCACCACCAGGACATATAAGAGCGTCCACATGTATAAACCAGTTGACCAGCTGAGTTTGAGTGGTTTTTCTTCGTCGTCCACGAGGATGACTCTGGTTTTAGCTTATGGATGATAAGTTTTGTTTTGGTGGTGTCTTGTTTATATGTTGGTGGGTTTTGAGAAATATGAGAGGGAAGAGCCAACATCATGGACCATGAGAATGGAAAGTTCGATCACCTTGTACGATGAGGATATCAAGATGATGTATTTGACATGACATGTTTATTCTGCTTGTGCGTTTTTTCTCTGCAACTTCTTGTTCTTCAATTCTTAATTAATGTTTTAAACAAGCCTAATTATGATACCTCATGTAGGAGTAGATTAATATGGGAGGCCTAATTTATGATTCTTACATTCCAGGAATATATTCACTACTTTCTTAAATGTGAAAGGAAGATATATGAAGAATTATCTAGGTTCTTCTTTTGGAAAGGTTTTGCATGAGTAAACGAGTTTTAGTAGTACTATTCTTTACCTGTGCTAATTAAATTCATTACTTATCGGCTTACGTTTTAGGGTTAAGATATATGGATTCGAGTTCGTCTGTGGATCAACTGGACAGAATAGACTGGCTCAGATGCTCAAGGAGAAGATGCTCATGCCGTGGTAGTGATTCCGATGCTCGTGGACACAATGTCTGATTGTGGAAGAGTAGCCAGGGTAGAAACACACGATGTCTGTGGATTCTGGTTCAAGAAACAGTAGTTTGAGATATCACACAGGAGAAATGAAAAGGGCAACTCTTTTACTACTGACAAGCACGAGCAGCAATGCTTGAGATTTGTACAAAAACAATAGACAAAGGATCAACAACTACAGGATCCGATAAATCCATGACGATTACAGGATCGAGAGCAGGGATTTCACCTGCCGAGTTCACCACCAAAGCAAATGGTGTACTCTTCTCTTACACTTCCAACGGTTTTGTCAAGTTTTCCAGCTCCGAGACTCGAGTTGTGACTTCTTTTGTCCTTGTCGGTGCAGCTACTGCCATCGTGTTGCGGGGTGATGAGACAAGTTTCAATTGAAATGCTCACTTGGAGCCTTGTCTTGCCATCCAGGTCAAGGAATAGCAGGGTGATCCCTTGCTTCAATTTCAATAGCATAGTGATGTCAAAAAGCCATCCTAGTCAGAAGCAATTAAATACATAAACGAAAGCAATTCCAAAGTAACAAGGAATGGTTTTTGGCAAAAGAAGCATAGTTGACATGGATTTAGATTTAGGAAGCAATTGATCAAAGGATCTGTTTGGTAAATGCATTTCCAAAAAGCCAGAAGCAAATTATTTTGGCTTCTAGAAATCACCTTGGCAAGCTTTTTACTTACATATATCAATTAGCTGCTTATCGAAATGCGAAACAGGCCCTAAAATGTACCCACAAACGAGGTTGTGGTTTCAGATTCAAAGCTAGAGAGGTGCAACTGATGGTGGCTAGCATGAAGCAAACCAATAATAGTGATGACAGGAAGATTTGTATACTTGTATGCAAGTATCATAAGAGTATTTAGCATGGACCATCGCTTTTGTCAGGTTTATGATGTCACTCAGAACCGCCCCCTATGAATTTAAGGTCCAGATACATTATAGTGTTAGTACTTAAGATAACTTGAAGAGATTGCGTTATCTTTGACGAAGTGTGCCCCAAGATTGATTGATTATTAGGAATTCTATATTCACATGATTAAATCGGAAATCAAATAGTCCCTAACTCTTTAGGTCTATACTATGTAAAAGACGAGCTGATTTTCGCCACCAATTCAATTAAAGTTAATTTTTAGTTCTTTCAGAGAATTCACACGCCATAATTTCCAAACCTATAAAGCCATGGAAAAAGAATTCCATGTCCACCTAATAATCGGAACGACTTGTAACAGGTTTTGGCCAAGATGAAATTTTCCTGAGTACTAGGCCGAGGATACCCTCAAGCTAGAAAGTTGAATCTTTGATCTACTCAAGATTTGACTGTATCCATATTTAGGCGGGTTCACACAAACACATGATTTGTACAATGCAATGAATTACTTACAGGTTGTTTTGAGCAATGAGCATAAGCGCGTAGCTTGTCTGTCCACGATGACCTCATAGACAAAACTTGCTTACCCATAAGCCTGTGCCAAAGAAGAGCACTGGGACAAAACAGTAGGTATGTTTTTGGTATGTTCAGAGTCAAAAGCTGATAAACTTGGAAAAAGAAATTGCGGTGTGATCTCGAATTCAAAGCAAGGGTGAACATATCAGCTATGACATCTTCTGCTACATACTGGGTCAAGACTCCAAAGTACGATATGCATGAATTTGTTCTATAAGCATCGCATAATCACCTGTAGTAATCAGGATTTGGATGAAAAGAAGTCGTGTTGAGGAGGCCATAGTTTCCACCTATCAAGTTCTGTCTGCAGTAAGTCTTTGCATTGTGAGAGGCCGCCATCCCTAACTGATCCAAGTACCTACAAGTGAATCGACTAACCAGACTTGATATCGATCACCATTATGTGAAAATCACTCTCGCAATATGGAAGGGGGCTAAGACAATACCAGAAGTTCATGATGAAGGCATTGATGACAAGATCATGGCCGCTGCTATCAACGCCTCCGGCTTCACCAACCCAAGCAACTGCTGACGTTCTTGAACTGTTTATGATCCTCTGAAGGTTACCAAACACACCAGCTTCACTATTCGGATATGATGGGTCCAATATTTTCTCCACAAGATCCGGATCCACGCCTGAAAGAGCCACAGATATATGAACGCTTGCTGTCGTGTGATGGGTGACAGCTTGAACAGAACTCCTTGCCTTGCCAACGAATTCAGTAAACCAATTTGCATCAAAGAACCCGCCAGGGCCAATAAGTAAAGGTTTTGTTTCATGGCCGTCATAGATTTCATCTACCAAGTCCTTCAGGGCTTTCATATCAGCCGCATATTGATCTGCTGCAATTCTTGCTCCAACACCCTTTGCACTCAATTCATTCCCTATAGAAGTTTGATGACGTAGATGTAGATCGGCATTGAGAGTATAATGTTCTTGAGGCGTGATACACAAACTATGAACGCTGGTAAGTGTTATGATTTACCAAGCTCCCATCCATGAATACTATTAATTGCTTTCAAAGGTGTATCTGATAAGGGATTCTGCATTACTGAAGTCCAATGCTCCAATGGCTTCCCCGCTTGAATCTATCGTCCTGCCAGCGAGAGCATTCAGGCCAAAAGTCACAACAACCCTGATCAAGAATGTGAAGTCACGACTTCAACATGATAATGAACCAACCATAACTAGGAGATAGACAATACTTGACATAATCATTGCTTTAATAAATCAAGGATCATGAAACCACCGAATTGAAAGAATAAGCTGTACCCTGTTTGTTTGAAGAAAGCATTGAGCTCGTCCCATCTAGACAACGGCATACAACCTTGGTTAAATCCAAATATGTGAGACTGACTCTTAGTGAATTGTCCACAAGACCTTCCCTTGACCCTATCATTGCTCGTCTCATATCTCACATTGTCTTGCAATGTTCCTCCTAGTCTGATTTCAGCGGCGAGAATGCTGCACAAATGAACATTGATATAATCTGAATCAAACATATACGAATAACATATCGAAGTCTGCAAATCTAAGTCAGGAAAGAAATCACTTTTAGATTATATTTTTACCGTTTACTGCATTGAGAAGAATTCTGTTATTCACATCCTGCGACAACACAATGTGTCAGTAACCAATCATTATTAGAAGAGAATCAATAACCGAAACAACGAAATCGAGAACATTGTGATTCGATTTCGATTTCGATTACGAAACGCTCCACCGCCATCGTAACCACCATACCGGATCCATCTCAGCCCCAAACTTTCATGTGCAGCAGCCACGGTGACCCGTCTACCTCGACGGCGTAGCCACCGTGGGAACCTGTTGGGGCCTCCTTGCATCTTGGGATCGAAGTAGGTGTGACGCGGGGAAACGAGGCCGAGAGGGGAACCCTTTTTGGTTCAAATCAAAATTCCTTAGTTTTATTCATCAGTGGCTACGTTTGCTTCAGTTTTCTTTCCCCTCTTGGAAATCGTGTATAGATTTTGTACCCTAATATATGTAACCAAATGTCTATAATGAGCTTTATGAATGAAATATGCTTGGGAAGCCAGTTCTTCCCTTTTGTTAATAATTTGTATACTACTAATAACTAACAAGTCTAACATGATGAGTATCATTTATATATCCATTCACACAAAAAATATCTAAATTCTTATTATTATGTGATGTGGTGTACTTACATTGATAAAATATCTACATGATATTAATATATTTATGACATCAATATCTTATGATGAGTTTGAAAAATGAATAAATTATCATGAAATCTAGAACCATCTATCTCAATTTTTATCTTCTGCCATCCCGCTAGGTCGCTACACCGAAACAAGGTACCAAATATGTTAGCCACTTGTTTTAGACATTGAGTTTGGAGTTTGGACTACTTTCTTCTACAAGAATATTCAAAACCAAGAAAATTCCTCTCCACTTTCAAGGTCAAGCCAGAAATAATACCACCTCATATAGAGAATCAAACATTCAAAAATTATGATAATTGATCTTTGATGCCAAGAAACTATATCACACGATTTATATATCAAAACTTTAAGAGAAATTTGATCAAATTTCGCCCGATTGACAAGGGAAAATACGCAAATGAACAACAGATGATCATAGCCGTTGATAGGAGGAGATTATCACCATCTTGTTGGTCTTGCCACCATTGATCCTAACCCACCTTTGAGTCCTCACAAATTCCATTTTTGTCCATGTTCTTGTTGATCAGTCTGTTTCTGTTGCTGATTGATTAGAACAATTTGACACTAATCAAATGCTTATTACCAAACCATGAGCAAATAAAAGAGTAATGCCATAGACAATCTTGCTTCGACAAAGTCAGATCCTTTTCGCAAAAAGGTTCCTTCGGGTCGGTCGGATCATACTAATTTCTATGATTCTCTTGATTTCACAGCTTTTATCCTTTTAGGTTGTTAGCGAATGAATAGGGATATTGCTTTTGAATTGCAAGACATTATCTGTATCAACCCTTCCTCCCTCCTCTACTAAGATTAGATTGTCGATGAGAATATTTGTTACCACTGACTATAATAGGGTAAGGTTTCATAATGAAATCAGAATCCATTTCTCCTAGATCTAAGCATGAAAGGCACAAGCTTATAACACATTTCATTACAAATGAAAAATTCTATCAGGCCAACGTTACCATTATTTTGAATTTGATTCGCTTTCTGCTCCTCACCATAGATCTCTCTGTGTGGATGCAGCTGCAGATGTACAAGGGGACACGTGTCACGCATCTGATCCTGCTGCTGCAGCACAAGAGGCTGGTATTGGCTGTGGAAGGGTCCAGCTCAGTCCCATGTACCCCATTGGTGGATCACTGCATCTCAACCCTTGGATCAATCATACCAAAAATTCATCGTCTCTTGTCCGATTGCTATATGATTTTTCTTCAACCATATAGGATCTTAATATAGCTACTATCCTCCAAATACGTTGCCTATGACTGCAGCTTAATTATGAGCATAGTTAAATTATGATGCGGTACTTCGGAGAAACTTGGAAAACAAAAGATGATTTTTTTCTGCGCAATGGCGCAGCGGGAGTAGAGTTGTAGCGAAATATATGGAAGTTTCATTCCATTATCGAGTACAGATATCTATGTAACAGGAGCGCCAAAAAAAAAAAAAAAAAAAAGTTAGGCTGCAAAAGTCACACCTCAAACCAAAACTATAAGCTTACGATGAAAAATTAGAACAAAATTAGGCAGGAATATCGCTAATCAATAAATAGACAACATGAAGAAAACAGAATACAGTTTTTATTTTTCTATATTCCGATGGTGCTGATGATGTTTTTCCTTTTCTTTTCCATATTCTTTTCTTTTTTCGTTTTTCGTTTTTTTCCCTTTT
>LIEC01006797.1:0-28261 GCA_001925005.1 Drosera capensis
CAAACCAATTTCTTGCTCTTTGCTTTTCCTTGTATTGAGAAGCCCTATAAATGGAACATGACTCCAAGCCATAATCCCCCTTCCAGAACAACAAGCAATCATAGCGACAAACATCTATTATTTGAACAAGAAGATATATTCCCCTCATCAGCCTGTTAGTCCAATACAACACATTCGTCATCACAGTATCTTCCAGACAGATATCCTTCAATAGAGATGCAATGGCATCTGTCACTCTATGAGGTATATTGTACTCATATTTGATGTTCAATAACATAGACGTAGCCTCCAGCTGAGAGGGTTTGCAACTAGGATACAATGGCTTTCGTGTTTCATTTAACATGTCAAAGAACTCTCTGAAAGAAACACGTAATTTATGTTTACTGAGATAAATTGAAGTCTATTACATAGATGTTCCCTTTTCTGTATCGTATTAGTTTGACTTCGTTGGTGACTTTATCTTTTACTTGACATTAATCATTAGTGAAGGAAACTTCATAATTCTTGTCACATAATTGACTAATATATAGGAGATTGTGTTCTAATCCTTTCACATAAGCTACATTTGTAAAGATTAGGGAACCTGTACCATGTGTTTCATAACCTTTAGTTTTACTTACTTTGCCTACACCAAAAATGACGAGAGGTCCTTCTTCTTTTTTGTATTCTCTTAGTAGGCTTTTGTTCCATGTCATATGTCCGAACCATCCAATGTACACGTACCATGCCCTATCTTGTTGCTCCTGTAATAGAGGGATGAAGTCTTGTACATGGTACCCACAAACATGGGTCCTTGTTACTTTTGAGCACTTTTCTTGTGTGATGTCCAAGAATTAAATGCTTTATGACCGGGTTTGCCACAACTATAGCAATTAATCCTTGGTCTCACTATTCTAGGTAATCTGTTTGAATTTTTTCATTCCCTCTACTACATTCTACATATGTAGTAAGATTTTAAATATGGTCTTCTCCATGTAGTAATGAAAGTTTTGTTCCATACTGAGTAATTCGATGCATGTTGAGGTTTATGTGTCCTCTTGTCAGCTTCATAATAGACTTTTGACTTATTTCCTCTCACTGTATGCACTTTGTGGTAGTTTGCACTCGTTTGTATTGTTGTTTTGTCCAAGGGCTCAACCTTTTTGGGTTGAGCATTAGAGACTTTATTGTTCTACTTCCCTTGTGCAATAGAGATTTTACCCTTATGCAATATTTTTACAGAGGTCTGTTTTACTTTTTCTTTGCTAGTTGTAGGGACGTTATTTGCTTTTGAGTGTACAACAACACTCATCCAGCTTTTGTATCCCAATCCTGATCAATCACATGAGGATTGACCCACGATTAGCATCTTTTTTGTGTCTATCTAAGCCTGTGGCTAATCGTTTTTTTTTTTTTTGGTGAGCGTTTCCATCACTGCAGTGAGATTACCTTCTCATTTGATTCCTTTGGTTCATTTTGGGCCACTATAAAGTCATTTGATTTATTGTCAATTTGTTCACGGACATGATTGTAATTTTCTCTGAAAATTACAATCAATTCGAGATTGTCGTTTATTTTCCCTTAAAAGGACAATAAAGTTTTCAGTGGTCTCATGAAGAGGCTCCTTTAGTTCTTCTAAAGTGACATCAGAGTTTGAGAGATCAAATATCTTTTATTTTCCTTACTCCTTGCCATGAGGCAGAGCTGTGCATTTTGAAATTGTTTCATAATCATCTGAGTTTATCTCACTCCATGTCTTCTCACCATAGACCTTACCTTTTTATTTTCTTCAAGAGTTTCCTTTGATATATTCTTTCGTATTTCTTTGTGCAGATGATTCCTGCTTTGGTCGTATTATGCAACAAAGTGTCTTGAATTTTGGTATAGAAATTGATGAATAAAACTTAAAAGTAAAACATGTAAACAGTGTGTTAAGGTTAGAAATCAGATTAATAATCTGCAATCTAGGTTTGATGTAGAAGAGCAGACTGTCACAAATGGAGATTATTGTGGGCCACTAGATGTAGACTACTACAGGGAGATTTCAGTAAGGTAAGTTAATGTTGCGAACCGCGTACCCAAACTCATTCTGTCATCCGACGCTTATTGCGTTCCAGCTAACTTAGCTTCTGTTACATTCAAACACAATGCTTTTAATCTTTCTAAATTTTAAGTCAAGATACTGGTAAGGGTATGGCTATGGAACCATGCAATCCTACTTACGATGTTAGTCCTCATTATATCGTCGACTCTTATCTTCCTAAAAAAAAGAGTGTTGAAGATTTTGGCCGTTGAGGACAAGAAGTTTCTTCCAATTCAACAATATGCCTAATGCGGGTGGAACATTCAAGGTAACATGCAACTATAGCTGGCAAAAATATCAATTAAAAGCTGGAGGTGGCTACTAAAAATTCACTAAGTACTTAATAAGTAACAACATAGAGATGATTTCCAAAATGCTAAAAAAGATGTCATAAACAATGGAAAAGGTTCAGGTCCCTCTCAATAGGTAATCTGCAAGGAGATTTTAATGCAAACGGCCTATGTTGGATCAACATAATCGATAAACAAGAAGAAAAGATGATGTTCATCTGGTATCTAATGCCATACCGATAGGATGCCTATGAGTTACAGTTCCAGTAATATCATTTTACTTATAAACAAAGAACCGAAAGCATGACTCAAGCATTGATAAGATAAAAGTGCTATATATATACAGTGAGCCTTCATGAAAGAAGAATGATGAGCATAGAAGTTTAACCGAACTCTACGAAGCAAACCTAGGACCTATTTTTCTGCTTTCTCCAATCGATGATATTCTTGCCTCGTTCATTAACGGAAATCATTCTGCCTTTCACTGCTTCTCCCCTTCTTTCATTAGCTGTGACCTTTTGCTTGATGTAACATTTCTTTCATCGGTTGGGGCATTTACCTCCTGAGGTTGTCTTCCTAGAAGGATTTCACAATCAAGGCTGAGCTTGAGCAGACAGTTCATGTGCTACAAGGCGCATTGTTGGCCTTGACTCTGGCAGAGAACTTGTACACGCCAAAGCGGCTCTCACAACAAGAGCTACATCCTTAGCCAATTGCCCAGTCGGAGGACAGAGTCGCTCATCCAAAACATTTTTCATAAGCAAGTCTTGATCATTCACTAGCATTGATAAAGAAGATAATATTTCTCCCGGATGCTTCCCCATCATAACCTCTAATGTGACTATGCCGAAGCTATAAACATCACATTTCTCTGTCACTCGCATTGTTTGAGCCAGCTCTGCATCAAAGGGAGAATAAAAACAGTTAACAAGAATAGTCGACCTATCTCGATGAAGCATAGCATTTTTCACAGAATCATGTTATGTTGAACACACCTGGAGCCATATAGCCGTATGATCCAGCAACTGATGTCCAAGTTATTGTGTCTGAGCTCAAAAGCTTTGCTGTGCCGAAATCTGAAAGCCTTGGCTCAAAATCTTTGTCTAGCAAGATATTGTTTATAGATATATCACGATGAACGATAGGAGGTGAGCAGTCATGGTGCAAGTAAGAAAGTGCATGAGCCAGCCCTTGTATTATCTTCACCCTTCGACTCCAACTGAGTTCCACCGCACCCTCCTTGCTTTGCAACACGGCGCCCAAACTACCTCTCTCAACAAAGTTATAGACCAAGTACATGTGTCCCCATCGTGTACAAAACCCGTAGAGCTTTATTATGTTTCGGTGTCTGACTTCTGTTAATGCCCGTATCTCATTCTGAAAACTTTGTTTGTTTGTGAATGAAATGTCGCCAAACTCTATCATGGCGATCTTTTTAACTGCAACGATTTGTTCTGAAGGGAGAGCTGCTTTGTATACCATGCCAAAACCGCCTTTTCCGATGCAGTATTTCTCACTGAAGTCTTCCGTAGCCTTCACAATTTCATTGAAAGTGAATCTCCCTTCTCTTTCCCAAATCAAAGACTCTGATTCATTCATTTCAGAGTTAGTAACTTCCTCATCATGTTGCTTTGTTTTCCGTGGACAGATTACAATCAATGATAGGGCTCCAGCGAGCAGGAGAAAGGCAACTGGAACTGTAACTCCAATGATGATCTTCTTGCGGTTGCTGTGGGAGTTGACACCATCAGAAACTGAGCTGCAAGGACATAGCCCTTGCACATTTCCACATAAACCAGCATTTCCGGCATAAAGTCCTTGTTGAAAGCTGCCACTTGGGACGGAACCTGTCAGATTGTTGTAGGAGAGATCGATTGAGCGCAGGCTAATCATGTTTGACAGCAACTGTGAAATGGACCCTGAAAGATGTTGGGGTATATATATTGATCGAGATCTCAAACGCACACAAGCAATTGTAAGACAATAAAGCGAAATGATGAACACAGAGATTTAACGTGGTTCAGTCAATTTGACCTAATCCACTGCGCACCAACACAAGGAATTTCACTCTCATAATTAGCGTTTACAATTACAGGGTATTTATAACCAAACACCCAATTTGGGTAAAAAACCCATCACCCAACTTGGGCAAAAAAAACCCATTCAACAGCGAAGCCCAAATCAGACTCCACAACTCAACAATGATTGTTAAGGATATGTGTGAGCAGGTTTACCCACATCGACCATGAAGAAACAGAAAGAGTAGAATATATATATGAGGAACCCATAACCCATTAACTTACCCGTTAAATTGTTCGTGAACACAGACAGGTTGTTTAGGTTGTTAAGCAGAGCCAATGAATCCAGCAGCTCTCCGTGCAGCTGGTTTGTGTTGAGATCGAGGACGTTCAATGCTGTGAGATTTCCTATCTCTGGAGGGATAGTTCCGGAGAAACTCATAGAAGAGGTGGAAAACTATTATCTATTCTAGTCTAAATGTGTTTGAAAGTAGAAAACGTGGAGGGTTGATGAATAGAATAGTTTCACTAGATGTGGCTGTAGATGGAGATAGTTTTGGACTTTTGGTGTAGTATTATTATTATTACCAGTGTAGTATGATCAAGTTGTTTGTTGGAATTATTTAATTGCATTATGACATGAGAAATGAAGGTGTCCCGTGTGATGTATTCAAAGTCAGCGTTCTGGAGATTAGGGCTGTTTTTGACCTGTTGGACGACTTATAAAAAAGTCTATGGATGCTTAATTTTATACTCAAGTTATAAGCGTGTGTAGATACTGTGTATATTTGTTTTTTCCCATGCGCCTTGTATTTTAAAGATTATAAGAGTAGTATTGAAAAACATCATCTAATATAATTCCATTTAAATGGTTACAAGATAAAAACATTCACAAAGTCAATCCTCACTGTCCACCATCAACCCCCAAACAACCACCACGCGCCGCACCCTCACCGCCTCGTGCAACAGCGCCACCGCCGTCTCCCTCTTCACACCACCGCACACTCCTCCTTCATGTCTTCTCCTCCCAAAATCTCTTCCTCCATCAAATATTAGTAGTATACTGGTCCAGATTGTTACAGTAACCCATCACAATTATTGGGTTACTGTAGCATAACTTTTTTTTCAACCATTATCAATGTCTCTGATACAAAGCAATAAATGGGTGATTTTTAGTTTTCCATACACAACGATACGTAAATAACCAATCTTGCAACATCTAATGTGAATGTCCTAAGTTAGGCAAATGAGTAGAAGAAATAAATCATTAGAGGTCGAACAATATAAACTAGTAATTGAACGAGTTTTTTACGGCTCTAGCTGCGTGTGTTCCCTCTAGTTGAATACTTGAAGGGACTGGTTTTGGAAAATCGACAGACCATCTAGAAGGACTATTTTTCCGCGTTTTTGACATTTGCAGATGATCACAAGGTGTAATGATTTTTATTCAAACAATTTGACCGTATTTCATATGTTCTCAATTCTCCGGAGGCAATTAATTCAGTATATACTCAGGATTAAACTAGTAGTTCTATATTTTTGACGATTAAGAAGTTGGACTAGAAAGTATTGGTATCGAAAGTATGTTTGCTTGAGGGTTAAGGCCCAACAATATGCCTAACAGCATGAAGTCAAATGACCTATAAGAAAAGACCATGCGGAATTCCTTAAGAGATTAAGTCATTTTCCTATTAAGGATGTATAAGTCATACAAAGATTAAATAATAAATTATAAATAACCTCATTTATTATTCAAAAAGATAACTTCTCTCTACTCTACTCTACAATCATTTATTGAGCATTTAAGAACCCTATAAATTTAACCATGGGAGCGAGAAAATTTCATTGGACCTGTCTAATCAGTCTGTTGTTTCTAAAGTGAATGCAATCGAAGTGAGTACGAACCATGACCCAACAAACCAAATCCACAACATAAATATTTGGACTCATAAATGTAAACTCGCTACCTGATTTTCATGCAAATAGAATGAATAGAGAAAAACATAATGAAGTGTGATATTTTGATGAAAGGACTCTCATGCCTGTTAGAGAGCCATTCGAACATCTTGTATTTTTTTTTTACCCTTTTTTTTTTTTTTGAAAATATCCAATGGGAAAGCTAGAGTACATGCGATTACAATTTTTTAGGGCAGTATTGGCTCTTAACTCCTGTGTAGATGGCACTCGGAGGCATAACTTGCCATGATGTAAGCCGCATTGTTAGCCTCACGAGATACCAAAGAACCATTTAAATTAAAAAAAAAAATACTCCGCAAGCGTTAGGCATAATCTTTGTTAATTTTGTTTTTAATAGGTTGCTTCTCATTCATTTTTATACTTTTGACCTTATATTTGTAGTTGCATTAAGATAATATTATTTCAACTATGAAGAAGTATTTTAAAAAAGTTACCCAAAGATACCACTTAGGGGCAAAAAAAAATCTTCCAAGACATACCATCCTTTTTTTTCCACAGAAATATCCCACAATTTTTTTTTGAGAAAATAAAATCCACATTTTTCAGATTTGAAACATCCTCTCTTTCTTTTTTATGAGAAAAAAAAATCTTGGTTTCCTATTTTACGTTGATACAATTTGATTTTTTTAAAATCTATTTTTATATGTTTGTATTTTTTTGTCTCTTGCCTTAATTTGCCACCGTCATCCGTCGTCATAGTTAGTTCGTTGTCGTTCGTCGTCGTTGTTAGTTCTTCGTTAGTTCATCGTCAGTCGTCATCATCCGTTGTCGTCATTAATTCGTTGTCGTCCGTCGTTGTCATCATTATTGGTACGATTGAATTCTTTTCCAAATTGGCATCGTCGTTATTTCATTATTGTATGCCTTCATCGTTGTCATCCATCGTCATTATCGTTCATTATTGTCGTTAGTTCCTCATCGTCATTGGTAGTTCGTCGTGGTCGTTATCCGTCGTCGTCGTCAATGATCGTCATCGTTAGTTCATCCCATCCATCGTCGTCATCATTGCCATTAGTTTGTCGTCGTTATCTGTCGTCGTCGTTAGTTCGTCATTTTCGTCCAACGTCGTCGTCTACATTGTCGTCATCCGTTGTCGTCGTGACCCGTTGTCGATGGATTTAAAAACAATGAATTTTAGATAATTGAATTGTGAATGTAATAATTGTATTTAAGCAAAGTGATCTTTTAATTGATCATGCGA
Source organism: Drosera capensis (assembly GCA_001925005.1). Taxonomy (NCBI): domain Eukaryota; kingdom Viridiplantae; phylum Streptophyta; class Magnoliopsida; order Caryophyllales; family Droseraceae; genus Drosera; species Drosera capensis. Next base: position 7,549 of record LIEC01006797.1, read on the forward strand.
TACTTGATGGGATGAAAGTAGAATGGGATATTGTTGTGTTATTTAACTTTCATAGGGGCCTATCAAGAATTGTGTCAAATATTTTTGGAAGGAGTTTTTACTGTAAAATACTTACATAGAGATTGAATAAGAAAATTCAACTATTGTGGTTTGGAAAATTACCCATTAAATTTGAAGATTCTTCAATTGAAACTCCTCCTCCTTTTTTGTTTACATTTTCAACGAATTCTCATATTTTGAGCCTCTACTATTATGTGCATATTGAACCTTTAAAATTATTGAAACTCTTTGAGAAATGTTTTTCATGCCATTTTTTGGAGCCTTATAGGATATATATATATACCATTGTGGATGCTCGTAAGCTCTAAGTTCCTTTGGCATAAAATTCTGAAATTTTCAAGTGAACGATATGCTCTTTTTTGCATCTACTGCGTCAACTCAAAACAAAGAAAGCAATACCAAAATGCCTTTTTTTTTTATCAAGCAGTAAAACCAAAATGTATTTGTTTTGTCAAGCACTAAAACGAAAAATAGATGCAACCAAGAAGTCAATAAATTTCTCTTTTTGTTTTTTGAAACAAACGAGACGAGTTTTTTATGATAAAAAATTTCATTACAATCAACATTCTTCTTTTTTGTTTTTGTCTTTTTTAATCAATCTTTTGTATTAACTAATTGAGATATTTTTCCTTCTCTTATTATTAGCAATTGATGGGGGAGAGATAAGATCGAGGGTCATGGATGTAATGTAACTAATCACAGTAGGATAACTGTTCTTTTGTTACATAACCTATCCCATCGCTGATCGACTAAGAAGAGAATGACCTTTGAGGGATAAGAGAAGATATTCTCACTCATTTGCTAGTGGTGAATGATATCTATAATGATTGTCTAAAGACCCTACATTTTGACTGTTTACTATAGAGCGTCATCCCCCTTTCCATATCTGTTCGCGTAAGTATCCCTTGATTTAAATATGTAAATGTCAGGTAGTATGAGATCTTTCCCCTTACAATGATCACCAACATTAACTATTGAAGACTTTCTTATGATCTTATACACAAAGGACTCTCTTTCACATGGTTTTCCATTAACACTGTTGGAGTTTTGAAAGGTTTATCGAGGTGATTTCATCAAAATATATGATTTTGAATGTTTTTAAAGTTACAAATCTTATCTACATATATTTACATATGTTTTCAAGGCCTAGAGAAATTTATGGTTTGATTCAAATGAATCCCCTAAAGTCTGACATTTGAGATTGGAGTGAAAATAAGCAAAATGGATGTTTAGAGATTATGTTCATAACATGTGTTACACCCTCGACCATAACCTTTCCCGAGAGAAATGAGGAGGAATGTGTTGAGGATTATGAGCATAATGAACATTACACCCAACGGTTAATCACCTCTGTATAGAAACTATAACTTCTGTATGCAACCATAATGAGTATTACACCCTCGGTATATTCTCTCCTGTATAGAAAATGCACTTCGTATTTTCAGTTACACTTTGTTCCCATTTGTCTCCCACTCATTTATTGTCCAATTTGCTTTAGTATTCTGCTCTTAAATGATGGCTATGATGGTTACAGATGTATTTTCATCTTTCACATCTTCTTTGATATATTTCTGTTGGATAGGAAGATTAGAAGGAGATATACACACAGAACACATAGCACACCATTCTTGGAGAACATAGAAGTTTTCTCTAGCCAAGAGAGTGGATCAAGGTTTGGTGCTTTTCTTGATCAGTGTGGTATTCTTGGAGGTGGTTCGGCCTGAAGTCCTTGCACCGGATAGAGGTCGAATAACACCTTAAGCGACAAGGTTATTGTTTGGTATGATCTACCCCATTTGTGTCCAAATTCCATTTTATGTTTTCTGGTGATTATCCATCTCCTTTTATCCTAAACCCGTATAATTCATTCAAATCATCAATAGTTATCACATGAGGAATATTGAAAATTTGAAAAACAATGAAACCAAATTCAGGATACTTATCTGTTTCAATATTGATTTCCAAGGTGCTCAGAAATTCGAAAGTTTCTCGTTCGTAGGTCTCCCATTTTCGCTCACGAAATTCTCCCATTTAGCATTTTTCAGCATCCTTTAAACATAGTCCAACAGGCCAAGTCGGACAAGAATGTCTTTGTCCAAATATTGCGTTCCTTCAACTCCCATTCTAACGAATCATTTGTAACGTTCTTCATGCCCTTTCTTTAAGAATCGAACTCTGTTTAATTACGCTGTCCAACAAGCTATCGGTTTAATGATCGCCTCATACTAAAGGGGAATGTCCCTTAAAGTTTTGGGCTTCACTTTTTTTGCCATATCAACTTTCAATCAAACAAGTAACAATGTAAACAAAACTTTCAGAGAAACCAGTTATATCAATGACTTTTGGAAATTGCAGCATTCATCAATTCAATAAAGATCATGAATAGAATATACCTAGAATCCATTTTATCATATGTTATCATAACATCAATCCATAAAAACCTCAAAGATCAAATCTTTCTCATTTCATCAAAATCCTCAAACCCTAATTTCTCAAATATTTATCAAAAAGTAAAATTTACGCATTACCATGCTTTACGAAGCATAGTAGCGTCACTAATACCGTTCATTGAGTAGTTTAGATGTGATGGCATCAACAAAATCAAAAATATTTCAATCGTACCTTTTAATGATTTTAATAGATCTAAGTTGGGATTGACGAAATCTTTTATAGAAGAGTGTTTAATGGATTGGGATTTTCATTTTACACGAATTGAAGTTGATCTTCTTGAAGAACTCATATTTTGAGTGCTTTTCGTCATTGGGGGTCGTGGATAGATCAAAATAAAAGTGAAGAAAAGGGAGAGATGCCACATTATAAACAGCTGATTTTTGGCCGCGCACAGCCTATGCCTTCATGCACGGCCTGCCTGGGTCGTGCCTCCCATGAAGCTATGTCAATTCAATAATGAATCTTATCACGGGTTTAAGAAAGAATTAAATAAGGAATCCAAATTTGAAGAACTCTTTTTTGACATTTTCAGACTCTTGCATTCTCAATAATTTCCTTCTTAATTCAAATATTTTTCATCCGCTGTCTCCTCAAATTGTACCTCGAAACATGAGAAAAAAAAATCTTAGTCACAATGATAGCTTGATAACAGATACAATCATTTCTCTTTTTCTTCTTCATTCGACGGTTTTTTTTTTGTTCTGAAAATCCTCAAAAATTGAAAGCACACTTTCTTTTTGAATTTCTTTGTTAGCATTAGCTTGCAATTCTTACAATCAACATTCTCTTTTTCAATCATAACCAAGTGATCTTTAAGTCTCTCAACATGAGAATCAATCATGGCACTTCCTTCTTCATTCATCAAAACTTCAATTGCCTCTTTAACTAAGTCATCTTCTAAACAATTAATTGAAGCATTGTGATCAATAACATGAATATCATCCAAATGGAACTCAAAGAAATCCAAAACTGATTTTAAGTCATCAAAATCATCCAAAATCTCTTTACAATAGTCATCGCGTTATAACAAATTTCTATTGACTTATTCTTTTCATCATCGGAACGTTAAAGTCAAATTCTTCATTTTCATTTTTCATGCTAAGGGTACCTTTATCAACATCAATGATTGATATACTTTTGTGCATAAAAGGTCTACCCAAAAGAATAAACGATGAATTAGATGAATCAATAGAATTTTTTTCCAATTTCAAAACATAAAATCAACTCTAAAAGTCAATTTATGCACTTTGACCAATATATCCTCCACTAAACCTTCAGGAAGAATTTAATATGCATGCGCAAGTTGTATTTTTACATTTTTGATAAAAGAGGACCTAGATCAAGAGTAACAAACAAAGAAACTAGCATGATGTTCATAGACGCACCAAAATCTAGCACACATTCAAGAATATATATTTCACTAATAACACATGGCATGGAAAATGTTCCAGGATCTTATTCTTTCATTTTTCCTTTGTTTCTTGTGCTCTTATCATATTTCATCGTTATTGAACTCGCATTCTCCCTTGGCTCAATGATTGGGATAGAAGTTGGTTTATTACTTGAGATTTGAGTTTGTTGACTTCTTGAACTAATTGGCTTACTTGGCTTTGAACACTTGAAATACTTATACGTATATCTTTTTGAAAGCTAGTTGAACTTCGACATATTGTTTTCTCAAGTTCCTCTATTGTTTGGTCATTAGAGTTTTGAGGAATTTGGTTTGAATAATTCTGGTCAACAAATCCCAGTGGAGGATTGTTGTAATTGTTTGTTATCAATTCTCTACCTAAAGTTTGGATGATTTCATCACCCTGTATTATACATCATATTTTGGGCAGTTTCTAGCCTAGGAGGGCCAGAAACGTTTTTTCATTGTGTTGAATTGCTCATTGTCATAAAGAGTTAGGCGCACATTAGTTGCATGATCAGGAATAGAACAGATTCCACAAACTTTGACTTGAACAATGTTATTTTTACTTTGGACCATCAAGATGATTAAATCTATTAAACGATCATGCTTTTGATCGATGGAACTAGAAGAACTTGATAATTCATTGATATCACGAGAGAGTTCCTCTTCCTCATCGCGATTGAAGTCTTAAGATCTAGCTGTCATTTTTCTAGGATTTGACGGGTAACTCGTGGTTGTTTATCTGAAAATTACCATCACATGTCGCATTGACAAGACCATAGTTTGTTGCAAAAAGACATTGATAAAAATAGCGAATCAAAAAATTCTCAAAAAATTGATGGTTTGGATAGCTTGAGATAAGACGTTTAAATCTTTATCAATATTCGTGTAGCAATTCCCACTTTTATGTCTAATTGAGCAGATCTATTTTTGGATTGTTGTGATTTTTGAAGTGAAAAAATACTTATGTAAGAATAGGATTGCATTTGCCCCCAAGTGTTTATGGTTTCTTTGGGGTAATCATAGAGCCAATTTTTAGCAGCATCTTGAACACTAAATGAAAAAACTCTAAACTTAATTATCTCATCATTTACTCCATTTGGTTTCATATTCTCATATTCGCACATACTACCCTAAACTCATTCAAGTGTTTATGTAGGTATTGATCTAGAAGAATATGAAAAGATGATAGTTTTTGAAAAAAATCTAAAATTAAGTATAAAATTCCCTTACATATCCGGGAATAATATACACAACAGAGGTTCATTGTTATCATCATATTCAGCAATTTGTCTTAACATGTGATTATCATCTCGTGGATTTGAAGAATTTTGTGCATTTTGCACATTTTGAGCATTCACAGGTTCAGCTATATCAAAAATTGGAAAGATCTCACCAATAAGTCGATTATGGTTTTTTTGCATTATGCTTCACCTCGTACAATTGGTAAACTTCATTCCTTGAGTTCACGAACAATATTTTGAACCTTTTCTCCTATTTTCAGCCCATTCCTCAGTTGCATGCAAAACAGCTAATTTCTATTGAATATCAATGGAACAAAAAGAGAAAATCAAATAGAAAGCAAATTAATTCACAACGTTCCCCGACAACAGCGCCAAAACTTGATAGAACCCGTCGCAAGGCGCTACAAATTCAAATATTCGTACTACTTCACACAATAAAATCTTAATAATAATGTAGACGAGATGAGCACAAGTCGATTAACAAGAATAACAATAGTAAAGACAACTTAACTAAGGCATGTCACATTAATCCCCATTTATAATATTAATATTTAGATTGAATGAGTATGGGTCGATCTTACAGAATTATAGAGTTTTCAATCAAATTCGAATTCCTAATTATTTTATCTAAAACTGAGAAATGTGGAGTATTTATAACTAATTAAGTTCCAATAATTTTTGTTTAAAAGTGTTCTTATCATAGTTGATAAAATATATGACAATCATATTTTTCACTCTTCATGGATTTAATCATCGACTAACATTTTCACCTCATGTTTAGTTATGATAGACGTTCATAATAAATCTAGATAAAAAGAGAGTTGTCGATAAATTTTTTGGCTACCATAAAGCATGCCATAACCAAACTAACATAATTACTCTATGTCCAAACAAGAATATAACATAGACTGAACATGTTGCATTATAAATATTTCTCTAACACCTCATAACATTGACCTAACTCAGATTAATGCCATGTCATGCTCATATTGGTTAACTAAAAGAGAATGTCATTAACCTATAAACTTGCTACAAATATCAACCAAAAGAGAATGACTTGACTACATACATGCTTCTTTTATGTACTAAGTAGATCAATCATAATACATGAAATAGGCAATTGACAGTAGACCAACACATGAATATGATACCACAAGTCTCTAACATGAAATCAATGAATATAAAAATCACGTCCCATAAGAATCCATAAAAGAGATCCAACTATTACACCCGTCTAAAGTTTTATGCTAGTATAGTGATGAATGAAAATGACAAATTCAACAGAAAATCGAAAGAAATCATTACAATGCAACTAGAGATAAAATATACACCCAACAACTAATGATACTTGGTTTATAAACGGCCGATTATAACTCCGTTATGATGAGAATCCACCTCTCGTAAAAGATGTCAAGTGAAGACCAATTCGTAGCAGTCTCAGTCTCGTCTCCGATGGAAAAAACTTGATGAAAACTGAACTTTGTTTGATCTTTTCTAGTGGGTAGATATAGGAAATATAAAACATCCGAAATCCGAACAAAATATTAAGACAAGATTGTGTAGTTTTTATAAGGCATACGACCAATAAAAAATGGGTGACACGAGCTGTGCCCATATCACACGGCCTGTGCTTGGTTCTCCTCTGCTCGTGCTCAAGAAACATCATGAACTCATGTCGCACGACTTGTGCACAACAAGAACGGCCCGTGCATGGCCATAAACATATAATGTTCGATTTGAAAGCTCTAACAAATGGTAAAAACGTCTAAGCTCCTTTATGATCAACTAGAACTTCAAAAAATCAGTTTTAATTCTCCTTCCGAGCAGCTCACACCTAGAAACACTCCAAACCCCTTTATTCCTGTAAGAAAAACAAGACATTAATGCCCTCATCTTTATACATCTCATGGGCTACTCATTTTAGAGGTTATGTAAAATCGCTACTTTGCTTACTTGATTGCGAGAGAACTAAAAAGTTAGCCTTTAATTAATTGAAGCCTTACGGCTAGAATGAGTAGGTAGACAAGCCTAGTTATTTGCTTACTCACCGGTACTAGCTACCAAACGAGCCTAAACAGGGACGTAGAAAGCCTTTTACTTAACATATACATATTACAAAAGCCTCCACTCCGACCTCGAAGCGAAAGAAGAAAGAGCTGACATCAGATCTAAACCTTGTGCCTCTAGATCAAATTTCTCAGAGAAGAAGATGGAGAAAAAAAATAATTGACTCTATCGATGCTCTAAACGATAAAAGAAACTAAAATGTCTCAAAGTAACACTAAAATAGACACAAACACATAACTAGGACTAAGAAAACCATTTATGTTTACACACACATCAACACTCAACTTTGGGTTGTTCTATACGGACAATCCTTCCGTGGTTGAAGGATATTAGGATGCAAGTTTGTTCTTGGAACCGGATGAGTGTAGGTCGATCTGCGACTTTGTATTCACTATGGGTAATGCAGTGGTTTCTTGAAAGTTCAATAAGCAAACCATGATTGCTCAATCATCAATGAAGTCCGAGTTCTTTTCTTTAACAAATACGGGAGATGAAGCACAGTGGCTTAGGGATCTTCTATTGAAAAAATTGAAGCTTACGATGATTTCAATCAATTATGATAATCAAACGGCAAGCGCCGTAGCAGAGAATTCACTATTCAATGGAAGGAAGAGGACTATTTGGCTCGAACATGGTTATGTGAATGAGCTCATGAGCCATGGAGTCATTTTTGTTACTGATGTTCGTACTTCGTTGAACATTGCCGATCCAATGGCTAAAAAATTAAAAAAGGATCTTATCCTAAAATCTGCCATGGGAATGGGTCATAAGCCAATTAAGTGATCAATTATATTTGTATCTATCATTGAATTATATATGGTTCATAACTTGCCTACCATGTGCAATTCTAGGTTCATGGAATGAAATACAAGATGAGTTTTGTTTTGTTGATGCACAATAATCTCATTGATGACTCTTTTTCTTGATAGTGCATGACTTCTTATCTTGGTGTGAGGTTGGAATTACCTTAATGGACTCGTAGGCATACTTTTATGCGGGTGTGATTAGATAGAAACACACCTTGAGAGTTCACCTATGTTTGGGTGTAGATTTGATCATCTTCTATGAGGTCTATTATAGACTTCTATAGACTAAAACAGGAATGTGATAAACCCATAACCTTAAATGGTCAGAAGAGAATGGCTATTGGAGCCTTAATAAGTTTGAGGCACTTATGGAGTGTGACTGAAATGGAGTGCACACAAGGAACTTACCTAAGTTGAGGTGGAAATTTGACCGTCTCCCACGAGGTCCATTACGGACACTTAGAGCCCTAAGTAAAACATGGTTTAGCTCATGGCCGTTAACGAGCATTGGTTGGCATTAAAATTGGTATACTGGTTCAAGACATGGTTCACCACATACTTACTTTCGGGTGATGTCGAAGTGTTACTTTTGTACATCTTGGAGATTGTAGTTCAAGATTTGGGTCACTACATATATCTCGAAAGATGCTTAGTTAGTCTAAGTGAAGATTCAAGTCTTCGGGACGTGTTCATTATGCACTAAGGATGGTGTTCTCCTTGGTAAACTCCAAAGGTTTAAAAATTGTGGAGGATTATTGGGTTTTGAAAGGTTTATCGAGTCGATTTTGTCAAAATATATGATTTTTTAAAAATGTTCCAAACTAGGCCTAAAATTTCAAATTTTATCTACATATAATAATATATGTTTTCAAGGCCTAGCGAAATCGATGTTTTGATCCAAATGAATTCCTTAAAGTTTAATCTTTGAGTTTGGAGTGAGTATAAGTAAAATGGACATTTAGAGATTATGGTCGTAAAATGTGTTGCTTCTTAGACCATAATCTTTCCTGAGAGAAATGACGAGGAATGTGTAGTGGAATATTATGGCCATAATGAACATTACACCCAAGGGTGTTGTCACCTCTGTATAGAAACTATGGTTTCGTAGAAATATACATTACAGCCTTAATGAGTATTACACCCTCAGTGTAATCTCTCCTGTATAGAAAATGTACTTCGTGTTTTCAGTTACGCCTTGTTCCATTGGTCTCCCACTCATCTATTGTCCTATTTGCTTCAATTTCCTGCTCATAAATGATGGTTGTGCGGGTTACAAATGTGTTTCTTATTTTTCACATCTTCTTTGATAAAGAGAAGATGGATTGGAAGATTACAAGGAGAGATACACACAAAACACATAACACACCATTGTTGGAAAACACAAATTTTTTTACCATCCAAGAGAGTGGATCAAGGATTGATTCTTCCCTTGATCAGAGTTGCATTTCTGGACGTGGTTCGGCCTGAGGTCCTTGCATCGGATAAGGACCGAATAACATCTTGAGCGACAGTTTTCTCATTCTTTATGATCCGGTCCATTTGTGTTCAAGTTCCAGTATTGCATCAACAATTACCTCATTTCACTCACAGTTTGTTAGAGTTATAGTCGAAATAGAATCCTTACCAAACAAACACTTACGTATGAATAAATTAAACTGAGGAGAGAAATAGAGAAGAACATTACAAACTTAGAAAAAGGAGAAATTCATCTAAAATGAGACACATAAAATCGAAACCTTTACTAAACGCTTAATCAAGTGTGCCTATATGCATCTACATGTTGTCCCTGCCTGCTCTTTGTTTTTCTTGGTCAAGGTAGATACAAACCGTGATACGCTTTTGCAAAAAATTTTAACCCTACATAAATAATATAGTCGAACTAATTTTAAATAGTCAACATGACTGCAACACTAGTGTTTTAAGTACATTAGATTATTTCTTTCGAAATAGGACACAAATCTTGTGATTTCTATCCAAAGATACAATATAAGCCAATACTTGTGATGAAAGAATCATTTTCATGTGTTTAAAGCACTACTTGTTGCAACCATATTGACTTATTTCATATCATCCCCATTTTATTCAAAGTAAAAAAAAAACCACTCTGTTTTCACATTTACAACTTTTTCTTTTGTTTAGTAAACATTTTAAAACTTAAATGAGTTTTCTCTTCAGTTTTACTTGCCATATAATCAATGTCTGATGATTGTCTACTTCATTTGAGACGTATGACCACAATGTGTGAAGACTAAACATGTATGATGTAGGTTGCATTCTAGAACATCCATAGAGTGATCATATACCATAATTTTTAATCCAAAGAGAAATTAAAAGAAATCACACCTCTATTTACTCCATTACTAATCAAGCCTTTTCTAATAATTACTATTGATTGTATCAAATAAATAGATAAATCAAAAGGGAAATATTCATTGTGTTTCCCTCCTATTATTTATAAAGAGAATGAATCATTTTATCAAAGAATCAACATTAAGTCCTTGAAAAAGAAAAAAGAAAAAAAAAAAACAAGACAAGAAAAAAAATCAACACTAAATGGTAGTGAAAAATTATTGACAAAGTCACCTAGAGAAATTTTAGCTCTCAAAATCTAATCATTTTTCTATTCAAGTTTACAAAAGTAAACCCGAATAAGTCAATGTTTGATCAAGATCAAAGCTCATAGAAGAAGTAAACAATGAGATATCAATGAGTAAAGAGCACCCAAATAGGCAAACTTTACTATAAATGATATGCACTCTCATAGATGTAATAAATGTTGGGAATTGATCATTTTGATCATTATCTTGAGCTAGTTTTAATCATCGGATTAAAACAAAATTGGACTCGTTCAAATCTATGTTTCGGTAGATCGACATGATATATTTAATTTTTCAAAAAAAGAAAAAAGAAGAATGAGAAATAATGCTCATAATATGCGACTAGATATAAAGGTTGGTTTAAATCATAAATGTTGTAACTTTTGTGAAAAACTTTTTATCCTTAACCAAAAGATGTGACACATAGTCCAAAGAGTGTCTCTTGAACATTATAAATACCAACCGTTGGAAGTCATTATCTATGATGATGGATAATAAAATTTCAACATCAAATCCACCCTACTTCTACACGTAGTCTTGTATTATCGGGTTGCATGCGTCATTCAAGATCATTCATTGTCGATTAAGAGTCTTATTCACATGAAAGAGTTCAAAACACAAGAAGGAGAGATATAACAAGATCGTTCACCATAATTGGATTTTGAACACAATCAAAATTATAAACAATACATGTTACCTCGATTGGTTCAATCGATGATGAAACGCAACAGAATTGATTCTGCAAATTATCACGATCAACACACATTAGCAGGCTCCACTTCCCTAATCCATTTGGAGACTACTATATCAGATCTTGATATAGACAAGGTTGCAGTAGGGACTGGGTGCAGACGAGGTCTCAACAGTACTGAGTGCAGACTGAACGTACAACAGACTAGAGTACAATAGAGATGGTTGCTGAGATTAGGTCAAAGGTCTGAAGTTCAATCAAATCGAAGATTTGAGTTTAAGAGTATGACAATACGAGGATGTGAAAAAGGTGATCTATCAATATCAGTTAAGGTTCACATGTGACCAACTGTCACATTAGATCTTGTACACAAGTCATGAGTTCATTCCCTCAGCCTATAAAAGAGAATAGAAGAAGCTCAGTGAGTAAGTAGAATGAAAGATTAAAAAATTACATAAGTGTGCAAAAATAATCCAAGATTCAAAGCTGCTCAAGTGAACTGGACTGAAAGGAAACAGAAAGAGGGTTCAGTACTCTGTACTGAAAAATAGAAGCAGCAGCAGAGTCCTATGAAGGATCTCTCTAAGGATCTAGGTTCTTCGTCTTTTGACAAGTTAACTAGCTTGTAAAAAGGGTTGTCTTGTAAGCCATAAATAAGAAGATGGTGAACTCACCTCTTGGATTGACTTAATAGGTCACCAATGGAAGATTGGACTAAGCTCTCGATTATCAGTTGATAACAAATTTTTGAACAAGTATAAATCATGTGTTCTTTACTTTCTTTCATTGTTGTCTGTTTTTAGAGCTGTAGATATTAATCACCACACCAAAACAGAGACAAACTTGCAAAGTTTGAATCTTTGCTATAGTCTATCTTAGAAGTCTGCAAAGAACATTAGTGATTAAAATCAACAAATCCATTGAGTTTCACTAATAAAGCTTAAATCAACCTATTCTCCCTCTTTAGATTAAACCTGTGGATCTAACATAAGCTTTTATTGATCATTTGACAATGATTGTCTGAACTAATATAAATCAACCTATTTCTTACATTTCTGTATAGTAGCCAAGACAAGGATGCATTTAGTTAGCAAAAAAAATTTTAAAATAGCCTATTCATAAACCCCCCCCCCCCCCTCCCTCGAGGCTATTTATTGTAACTTTGAGAATTAAAACATAAACTCTAATTTTGAAGGAAGAGAGGATCTCTTGGTCATGCCCCCTCTTCATGGAAAGGTTGTCCGACACTTCTCTTGAAGTGTGTGTTTGAGCAAATAACACTTTTAATTTTGAAGGAAGGGAGACCTCTTTGGTCATTTTCCTTCTTCATTGAAAGGTCGATCGAACACTTCTCTTGGAGTATCTTTCCGACCTAATAACACTTCTAATTTTAAAGGAAGGGAGACATCTTTGGTCATGTCCCTTCTTCATGGAAAGGTCGGTCGGACACTTCTCTTGGAATGTCTGTAAGACCTTATAACACTTTCAATCTTGAAGGAAGGGATACCTCTTTGCTGATATCCCTTCTTCGTGGAGAAGTCGGTCAGATACTTCTCTTAGAGTATCTATTCGACCTAATAACACATTTAATTTTGGAGGAAGAGGGACATCTTTAGTCATGTCCCCTTCTTCAGGAAAGGACGATCATTCTGTTCGTTATCTCATCAAATCATGGCTACTCATCCGTTTGGTAGTCGTTCCATCAAATTTAGACGGTCCTCTTGGTCCTCGTCCTATCATGGCCGTCCAATCACGCCTCGTCCCACCAAAACATAGTCATCCATTCAATCCTCATCCTGCCATATAATCGGTGTCTAAGGATCCTTGGATGTCCATTAAGGTCTAAATTTTTTGAAAGTGCGATACCTATAACGGGACAAACTGAGGAGCTTCCGGTAGATCGGGTGCAAGAGGTCTGAAGTTGACCGACTGAGTGCTCAAATATATTCTTAGGTTTTTCCTACCATTATTGATGTGACTTCTAAGGTCCTCTCCTTCGGCTCAGAGGTTTTCCACTCCGGTTTAGTTGATCTGTTGCCGAAGGTCGGTCACGTCAGGTGTGGTACTTGTTCCATATTCTTTGGAGGAACGATAGGTGATCCCCTCTCTATGTTCTGTGAAGGAGCCACATTGGTGTGGAGGCAACCTAACATCCAGTAGGTTCTTCATCTCCCTTAGAGCGTCTTGCATTTGTCAGATCATTTCTTGACGATACTCTTGATACATGGCCACAGTAACTTACTGAATTACTGAGCTCTTCGCCATGTATTTAGTTGGGGCAGGCACCAGGTCGTCCCCTGTGCAGACCGACCTCAATGGCCTACCACCTGGGAGTGGAAAAAGTGGAGCATGGCTAATGGAAGGCATATTGAACGGTTCTGGTTGCTAGTTTATTGTTCGACTTCAGGTTATCGGTATGTTATGTCAATCGATCCTTACCCGATGTTCCAAACTGTTTGTAACAATTAGTCTAATCCCTTATGACTAGGTCAGACCGTATGATGATCAGATTGTATGTCTAACTGATCTGATGATGAGAGACCGATTTAAGGATGTGTCGACTAATCAGGTCGTACGTCTGATGGTTGATTTTTCCATACCTTTCAACACCTATTTTCTTCGTGTTGGCTCACTTTCCTTGTGTTGGCTATTGTTCTCATTGTCATTGACCATAATTTTGACTCTGATAATCATTAATTATATATGAGAATATCTTACACACCTATCATTGATATCAACGTTATGTTCTTCCCGTGTTTTTTTTAACCTCGTGCATTACCATGCGGACCAAACTCAATGAGAAATGGGATCCTTATCATCCCAAATATATGACATTGACGTGAATGTTATCATATTACTAATGAATGTTCTTTTTTGTTTCGATATGAAATTCTTGTGATTTTGCTGTGATGTATACTTATTGATGTGTTTCACTAAACGTTTGTCTCTTATGCATGGTTCGATGTTGGTAATTAATTACCAGTAAAAATTCATCTCTGATGCATCGTTTGATGATATTCACCCGTTACAAGTTCATCATAATGGTTGTTTTAACCATCCAAGACAACTTAGTCGTGGTGGTCCGGTGGATACCTTGCAAGAGACTGCAGCTCATTGGGGCCAAATCTTGTTGCTTCCTGTTTGCTGTCACTCTGAAAATAAGGAGACTTTGCAAAGCTCTCCTATGAGGAGGGGCCATGAAGTCATAGTAGCTTGGGAAGATGTATGTTTGCCTAAGGCAGAGATGGCCTGGGTCGGAGGAACTTGAGAGTGGGAGTTATGCTATGCTTTTTAAGCATATTTGGTGCATTGATTCAAAAAAGGATGATTTACGGATCAAAGTGAATACAAAGGGCTATAGACTGTGGGATGGTACTGTACAACAGTCCTCCTCTGGCTTATGGAGGAGGCTAATGCAGGCGTTAGACAGAATGAGGTCTCCTGGATAATGGAGTACAGTAGTTGCCTCATAGTTAAATCATTCCGCAATGGCACTGCTTATATGCAACTGATCCCTAGCTATTCAGGATGGCCTTGGGTTTGAAATGCTGCTGTACGAGTACAACCAAAGGAAAACCTATTACTTTGGGTTTCGGTTGACAGAAGATGCCCTATATGTAATATGCAGAATGAGATAAGAGACTCTGGGTTATTTTATTGTGTTTTCTCTCAAGAGACCTATCTCAGCTTAGTACCCTTGCCTTTTTGGGAGCAATTTTCAACTAACATTTCTAAGCTCTCCTGGATGATAGTTGAAGGAGAGCATTCCTTCATCCCTTGGGAACCTTCAGTGCCTCCAACATCACGCTCTTACTTCGAATAACCTCTCTTCTTCTAACTGAGATTATTCTATCTCAGTTAGGATGATCTACCAACCTCAGCTATGTGGCACTTGCTGGGAATTCGCTGACAGGGGCGTTACCTTTGTTATTGTCGAACCATAGGAAGATAAACCAACTTGTTTTTTCGAAAACCAACTGTTAGGCGAGGTACTGCCATATCATCACTAACTGCACTGAACTGATCTCTCCCTACAACTTCAGAACAATCTCTTAAATGGAACTCTTCCACCAGAAATTTTGCTGTTGAAGAATAGTTATTACGTTTCAGGTAATAACTATTCGAGGAAGGGTTCGTTACATAGCAGGGACAAATGAATTCAACTTGTTGTAATATTGCCCTTTCTTTCTAGATATTGACTTTCATGTAATAAAAGACGATGTAAGTTGAATATTTATTTCTAGATCCTATGTTTTCAATACTTAAACCCCTTGTATTCTTGTCGCCTTGTTTTTAAGGAAACTTTGGAGCCGTGTTTAGCAGGTATTGGACAGGAAATCTAGGGGCGTTACATATATAGAAATGCCTTCTCTTGAGTCATCCCATCTGACATTGGAAATATGAAGGAGTTGACAATATTGTATCATTACGGCAAGCTCGGTATCATTGCTAATTTCTATTTTCTATTTTTATTTTTTATTTTTTTTTTGTGTTTTTTGATTTGTGTTTTGTGTTTTCGTTTTATTGATTGATGAAACAAAACTATTTGTTTTCAAATTCTATTTAATAAACGGAAAAACAAAAGCAGAAAAAAAAACAAAAAGAAAAAATAATTTTCCTTTTTTTCATGTTTCATCGAGGTACAGTATTGGAGATTTTCTTTATAAAAAATCATCTTATATGATAAAGTGATTTCGATTTTCTTTATTGATTTTCTGTTTTTATTATTGTTTATATATATATATATATATAGTTTTGAATAGAAATACTAAAGAAATCGTGAGAGAATAAACTTTCAGGAACAATTCCTACAATAATCGGGAATCTGACCGGTCTCCACTGTTTGCAACCTTTTATGAACAATTTCTTTGGAACTATCCCCTTGGAACTAGGACATTTCAATTCCAACTTGCTACATAGGGAGTTGCCGGAAGCTCAGCAACCTAAAATAACCTGTCTTAATGTAATCCATAATATCATCACTAATTAAAAGTTAGCCAATACTCTCCAAACTATTGCAACAGCTTCAAAGTTCTCTCCCAAGACCGTGTGTTTTGGATGGAATACTAATAATTTCGCATCGCCACAGCAAACGTATAATCCTTCTAATCCTTCTATTGTAATGACTTGAATCCCAAAAAAATGCCTAAAAGTCCATAAAGGAAGGTTCGGATCGCGAATCTGAACTCACGAAATGATAATTACGGTTACTATATAAACTGACTGACGAATCAAGAGTTACGACCCTTTTCGTAATTACGGGTAGTCTGGTAATTTTGCTGTATGCGAAATACTATATAAACTCCCTTTCTAAGAACTAGGGTTGGTAGGATTTAGTTTTTGACCCCAGCAGCCGCCATACCACACCAAGAACAAAACCTTATAACCCCTCGATTTTCAGATAAATCAATTGATCTGCCGCTTGCCTGTGGACTAGTCCAGTTTGGGGTGAACCACGTTAATCTTGTGTTTGTAATTTGCGTTCGATTTTTTGCTTGAATCTTAATAAATTGGTATTAGAGCCAGATTATGTTAGATCTGTTAGATTTATTTCGTCAAGCAAAGAGATGTCATCTCACAACTTCAAGATTGAGAAGTTTACCGGCAAGGACAACTTCAGCCTATGGCGTATCAAGATGCGGACGCTTCTCAAACAACAAGGGATCTGGACTCCACTGACTGGAAAGAAGCCGGATTCTGTGGAGGCGTTGGATTATGCATAATAGGATGAAATGGTGTATTCAACAATCCTGTTGTGTCTTGGCGATGAAGTCATCTATGAAGTGGCGAAAGAAGAATCAGCAGACGGCTTATGGGTGAAATTGGAGAGTCTATATATGACGAAATCGCTAACCAGTAAGTTATTGCTGAAACAACGTTTGTTTGCACTTCGGATGAATGAAGATATGCCTCTGAAAGAACATCTTGATCAATTAAATCACATCTTAATGGATTTTAAGAATATTAAGGTAGTAGTAGATGATGAAGATGCTGCCCTAATTTTGTTGGATTCCCTACCCCCATCATACGAGAACTTTGTTAACTCAATCATCGTAGGGAAGGAGAGCATCTCTCTGGAAGAAGTTAGAGCTGCTCTCCATACGTGTGAGCAATGACACAAGACAGAAACTCAGGATGTGGGCTTGGCCGTCACGAATTTCAATAGAGGAAAAGAAAGGGGAAAATTCAAAGGTCGAAATTCAAATGTCAATCCTAGAGAGATTTGTAATTACTTCAAAGAACCGAGGCACTCGATAAAAGAATGTCCTAAAATCAAGGATAAGGAGAAGGCTCCAACCGTAGCAGTTGCAAAGGAGGATACCTCATATGACTCAAAAAGTGATTTGGTACTCTCAGTAGTTGATAATGTGCAGCCCTTAAGTCAATGGATCTTGGATACTGGTTACTCATATCATATGTCTCCCAATAGAGAGTGGTTTCTGACGTATGAGGAGCTGGATGGTGGAAGAGTGTTAATGGGTAATGATGCACCGTGTAAGGTGGTTGGTATTGGGTCGATTCAGATCAAGATGTACAATGGAGTGGTTAGAACCTTGACACATTCCAGAATTGAAGAAGAACTTAATATCCTTGGGTATTATGGATTCCAAAGGATACAGGTACAACTATGAAGGTGGAGTACTAAAGGTCACTAAAGGTACCTTAGTGATAATGAAAGGATTGAAGATGCGGAGCTTGTACCTGCTACAAGGAATAGTGATTTTGGGCTCATCTACAGCAATATCATCCGAGAGGACGGAGTCTGATCTGACGAAGTTATGGCATATGCGACTGGGTCATGTTGGCGAGAGAGGGATGATGATTCTCAGCAAGCAGGGACTTCTTAATGGGCATAAGGTTGCTAGCTTGGGGTTCTGCGACCATTGTGTTTTTGGAAAGCAAAGAAGACTGAGGTTTGCCAAGGCAGTTCATAACACCAAGGCAACGCTGGACTATTTGCATTCGGATTGTTGGGGGCCCTATCTTGTCCCATCGCTAGGTGGAGCAAGGTATTTTCTCTCTATTATTGATGACTACTCGAGGAAGACTTGGGCATTTATTATGAAGCACAAGAGTGATGTCTTTCAAAAGTTTAAGCATTGGAAAACTCTTATTGAGAATCAGACAAGAAGGAAGATAAAATGCCTTTGTACTGATAATGGTCTTGAGTTTTGCTCGAAAGAGTTTGATGGTTTGTGCAAGGATGAAAGGATTGCAAGGCATCGTACGATCAGATATACCCCACAGTAAAATGGGATAGCAGAAAGGATGAACAAGACATTGTTGGAGAGAGCTCATTGCTTGCTTTTCACTGCTGGATTGGGAAGAAGGTTTTGGGCCGAGGCGGTTAGCACAGCATGCTATTTGGTGAATCGTTCTCCTGCTACTGCAATAGATTGCAAGACTCCAGTTGAGGTTTGATCAAGTAAACCTGCAGATTACTCCATCTTGAGAACATTTGGTAGTCCATCTTACTATCATGTAGATGAAGGGAAGCTAGAACCAAGGTTGAAGAAAGGGTCTTTCATGGGATATGACGATGGAGTGAAGGGATACAAAATTTGGTCTCCTGCTGAGAGGAAGGTGGTCTTGAGCAGAAATGTGACATTTGATGAGGAGTCCATACTTCATCCAAAAGTGGACTCTCCTACTTTAGTAGATCAGGATATCACTCCCCAGCAGGTGGAGGGTGATTTAGGTTCGACCAGCAACGGTCCTAATGATGAGTCACTGCAAGGTGGTGAAGCTGCTGAAGGTGGTGATGTTGTCGAAGGTCCTGAATATGTTCAGACTGGGAATCCATAAGAATTGGAACAAGGGCAGGAATATAGTATTAAGACTGGCAGAACTCGTAGAGAGATCAAGACTCCAGTTCGATATAGCCACGAGGATGATTTGGTGGCATATGCTCTGCAAGTAGCTGAAGAGATGGAATCTTCTGAACCATCTAGCTATAAAGAAGCCATCATGAATAGGGAGTCAGATCAGTGGATTGCTGCAATGGGAGAAGAGATGGAGTCTCTTTATTAAAATGAGACATGGGAGTTGGTCAAGCTCGCTAAAGGAAGAAGAGTGGTTGGTTGCAAGTGGATTTACAAGAAGAAGACATGTACATCAGAGGCTGAGAAACCACGGTTCAAGGCACGTCTAGTTGCTAAAGGATTTGCTCAGAAAGAAGGAGTGGATTACAATGAGATATTCTCACCAATTGTAAGACACACTTCCATTCGAGTGTTGCTTGCTTTGGTAGCACATCAAAATTTGGAGTTGGAGCAACTAGACGTGAAGACAGCTTTCTTGCATGGGGACCTGGAAGAAGTAATCTGCATGAGGCAGTCAGAGGGGTTCTTCATTGAAGGAAAAGAAGATTATGTCTGTAGACTCCATAAGTCTCTCTATGGATTGAAGCAATCACCAAGACAGTGGTACAAGGGGTTTGACAATTTTATGATGAAGCATGGATTCAACAGAAGTTCATATGGCTGCTACATTTATCATAAGAAGATATCAGATGGTGCACTTATCTATCTTCTCTTGTATGTTGATGATATGTTGATTGCAACTCGAGACATGGTGGAGATCAAGAAGCTGAAGGTGCTTCTCAATACTGAGTTTGACATGAAGGATTTGGGAGCAGCCCAAAAGAAATTGGGCATGGAGATTATCAGAGATCGTGTGCAGCAGAAACGTTTCTTGTCGCATAAGAGGTACATTTAGAAGATGATATCAACCTTTGGGATAGCGACAACAAAGGCAGTAAGTACTCCATCTTCTGCAAATTTTCGTTTGTCTAGTGCTTGTACTCCAAAAACTGAAGCAGAGATTGAGTACATGTCTAGTAGACCCTGTGCAAGTGCAGTAAGGAGTTTAATGTATACAATGGTGTGTACACGGCCGGATATTGCACATGCAGTTAGCGTGGTGAGCAGATACATGGCTCATCCTGGAAAAGAACATTGGGAGATTGTGAAGCGTATACTTAGATACTTGAAAGGCACAAGTGATGTGGGCCTCATATATGGTGGTGAGTCTGAGTGCTTGGTTGCTGGGTAATCAGACTCAGACTATGCTGCTGATCTGGATGCAAGGAGGTCGTTGACTGGGTATGTGTTCACATTGGGGAGCTTCGTCATGACCCTTTACCCTTCAGTTGATTTGTCTACAACGGAGGCTAAATATATGGTACTAACGGCGGCTGCAAAAGAAGGGATTTGGTTGAAAGGGCTACTTGGAGAGTTGGGCTTTCATCAAGATCAAGCAATTGTGTTCTGTGATAGTATGAGTGCTATATGTTTGGCCAAAGATCAAGTGCATCATGATCGGACCAAACATATAGATGTTCGATATCACTTCATCCGTTCAGAGACAAGGATCAAGGTGAA
>LIEC01006799.1:0-11820 GCA_001925005.1 Drosera capensis
CCCCCTTTCTAGACCAATTAGTGATGGCAACCATGAAATATTGCAAGTGATTGATTGCAATTCCACAATGACATGGTAAGAGTATGAAATAAAGGAACCTGCATTCTCCTAAAGTCATTCTTTCTGAAAATCCTTTGCAACTCCATGGTAGCAGCAGCTAAAGCCCTTGCTTTCCACTCTGCATCTCCTTCATGAGAAATCTCCAATGAAGCGGCGGAGTAACAACTACAAGAACAAGAATATAATTCATGAGATGCAATACAATGTACATAGTGCTATCAACTTTAAGAACTGCATACCTTCTTGTCGTAGCTCTTCTACAGGTACCAGAACTTAACTTCAGTCTGGATAACTCGTGTTTTCTCCGTTCGAGTTCTTCTATGTTGAATTGCAAGGTAAAAGATGTTTTAAGTTCCGAAGCATGTGCGAGAGCATCTTGTCCTGGAGAAGGCACAGCGGTTGCTCTTAAAGGACCTTGCACGTGTTCGTCTGAGGACAAGCCAGCTCCAACCTTATCAGAAGCCGATGCATCCCTTCCTAGCTTCACCAACCCCTGAAACAAGATCCATTTAAAGACCACAGGGAGAAGCATAAGTATACTCCCATAGCATTGAAAGTGAACAAGGAAATGAAGTCCTGCATGCTGCTACCATTGCAAAATTTTGTTACCTGCTCCATAACACCAATGGATCAGTCACAAATCATCTTTAGGCAGTGACCAACTAGGTCCATTTAGAAGTTACTAACCTCACACAGATCTATGATATCTAAAATATGCTAACAAGCATACCTACAGTAACAGATACTAAACACATGAGATTTATCATGATCAAACGGTTAGATTTAACATATAAATCTTCATATGTGGGTTTTATTAATTGTTGTCGAATTAAAATCGGGCTAATTAGTTGATCTAGTTAAGTGAGACGATGAGCTTTTATTTTAGTCTAATATGGGGTTGTTGGGTAGATGATTATTGGCCCATGAAAAGAGGACCCAATCATCGCTACACTATAAATATACATCAAATAAGGTGGCTTTCCTAACCCTAGCAGTGCCATCAATGGCGACCCATCGACACCGACTGACAGGGAAATTAGAAAAATGAAGCTTGTTAATTCTATTTGTGAGTTTGTGGAGAACTATCCAATCGCGTACTCATCATGATTAATCTCTGATGCGCATCATGACGATCAAGATATACGTATGATTGTTTTCAATTTGTTTATGGTATTCAAGATCTATCTATGACGATCCTATGATTGGATTTGCCTACACAAACAACAGCGAAACAAACTATAATCCATATTTCTTAAAGATAACTATCCTTGGTGATCAGTATAATGAGGTTTGACATAACAAAATGACTTATATTGACTTCTCTTCAGAAAATTAGACAATGATATTGCATTTTGTAAAAATGCCTCATCTAAAAGTGTCTTCACACTTGAACTCTTATTATTTATAAAATAACTGTAGTTTTATGGACACAGGAAATCATAGCAGCTACACCAAACCTTAGGTCTAGTCGTTTAAAACCATAAGTAAAAATTATAAGAAATTGAGATTAAACAAAATTGATAGTAGTTGCTCAAACTCAGGGGGAAAAGCCACACTTTATTTTAAGATGGTCCACAAAAAATGCCGTTTCTTTCACTGGAAACTTTCTCCGACAAGAAATAACAACTTACCTCTCATTACCACATTAACCATTACTCATCTCACCTATGTTATAGTGAAGCCCACTAAAACTTTTGAAAAAATTACCAAACATTCAACACACTGAAAAACCCAATTCGCATAGAACCGTTGCATTTTTCATGGGATGAAGGGAGTAGATAATAAGGAAATGACATAGTCATAAACTCATGCTTTATGAGGTGCCAAAACTCACGATAGAGCTCTCAAACAGAAAACCCTTCAGAGGTTGCTTAAGCATAACAGAATCAATACCCTCAAGAAAAGATGTGGTCATAATGCTGGAAGCCCTTAACGTTTCTTTTTCACCGAGCATCCCACACTAGTAAGAAGATATTTAGTCAAAAGCTCAAGACTGATCTAGCTTCAATTGAATCATAAGATTCATCAGCTCAAGGTGTGCTTAAAAATATCTTGATCACCAAGGACCAGACTCCGATTAGAGATACTGATTCGTTCAGCAAAAATTTGATAAATGAAAACCATAGTATGCATAAAAGATCACAATCATTAATGAAAATCAAGTACAAGGAGCTGTGGGAATGCTTGGTTGCTTCGGATCTAACATAAGGCAACTTATTAATCAGCAGTACAATATACTATATGATAAAACTAACAATACTAAAAATTATGCATGACTTGTGTGCAGATACTTGTCTACTACTTTTATAAAAATATCTAATGTATCCAAAATTTTACGAAAAACAAAGGGTGTATAACTCCAGTGCATATCTACATCCAATAATTGTACTCGAGTCCAAGAAAAAACGGAAATGGTCTAACTTGAAGGAAAAACGATGTCTAGTGCTACTAGTAAAACTACTTGCTGCGTTTGGATCCTGTTACCAGGTAACAGAAAGCATCCATTAATTGAATTTCTTAGGCTTACAGTTTTTTCCTTTTCCCATTTATTAGATTTTTAAGGTCATCTAAAATAAAGCACTACACCACAAACATAACCCCAAGTTTAATGAAAAAGAAAACCTAAACTCACCACTCCTTCGGTATCATGACCCAAATACTCATCCTACTAAAGCACTGAATAACATACCTCCTTTGTCATGTGGGTGCAAGCATTATTCATACATCCAATACTTCCACCTTCCTCATGATCTATGTCAATGAAATGGGATGGCTCACTGACAGCAGTTCTATCAGAATTGATTATCTGCGACACTGAAGGTTCGTGAGGGTCAGAACTCTGATCTTCCATGTCATGGTTTACTGATTTATTTCTGAGGACAGGCACTTCAGATAATGTCGTCCTCATATCACCATACTTTCTCTTCTGTGCAGTTAGACATTCAGTGAGGGATAGCTGGATACTGGCGGAACTATTTGAATTGAGTTCATTAGTAACATCAATGTCCTCTGATTGCTTGCAACCCTTTATAGGAATGCCAGTAGTACTATGGAACCCCTCGGCCTGATGATTGTCAGAATCATAAGACTTCTTGAACACATGGATTTTAAGGCTGAAATCCTTCATTGATGTCTTCTCATCATGAGTGTGGAACACTTTTCTGGCTTGCGACTTCTCACGATAGCTGTAGTGAGCTGCATCACGAGGTGTTTCTCCTACTTCTGCAAGTTCCTTATTGTATGCTAGTTTTGGTTGGGATCTAGCGACTTCATCATGAGATGGCTGCTTGGGCGATGAATTGGAATTGATGGGAAGAAGCGAAGGATCAACATCACATTTATCAGATTCCTCTGCTTTGTTAATGCTGAAACTTAAGCAAGTTGGATTATATATCTTTCCAAGAGCAAGTCGCATGGATTGCAGTATAGAGTCTTCATCAGAAAAGAATATTTTTCTCTTATCAGGTGTCACGTTGACATCACAAGTAGCACTTGGAAGAGTAAAGTTCAAGATTGCGATAGGATATTGCCGTGAGTTTCCAGCTTTATATAGTTCATTTACCAGCTTGCTGACTTTTGGGAAATCCACAGGCCTACCATTCACATAAAAAAATTGTCTATCTCCGAAATTTCGTCCATTGCCATTTCCAGGTTTTGAGACGAAACCCTCCACTTCACACTCATTCGATATAGAAATATTCAAAGGCTCGAGACAAGAAAAAGTGTTCACACCAAAAACTGTGATGATATTATCTTTAATTGAACCCCTGCCTTCTGTTCTTAAGAAAATGGACTTGGCGTTTCTCCCAGAAGTATTACTGCATAGAAATCGAACACCTTTCGAAATAACTGCATACCCCTGCCAAATAATAATAATAACACAATAGCATAAAAATGCCGTTATAAATTTTTGGACATCATTGGACAAAAGAACTACTCCAATAAATTGTGAAGAATTGACTTGACACTTTCATTAATGTGTGTTGATTTTGTCAATGTTTACTCTTTTGCCCTTGTAAGCGTGAGGAGGACAATGTGAGAGGAAAGAGAGAGAGGGAAACAATGAAAGAGATGATGACTTGATATAAAATAGAGGTATCTTGAGTTTTTGATAACTCAAAACTTTCCAATTATGTAACTGTTGCAATAAATATATGTGGACATCCATTTTTTATAATGTGTCGCAACTTACCTAGGACAGAAGGAGTAGTATTCTACTGATCAGGTATGTAATAAGTTGTGAATGATGAATGGTGAATGATGAATGCATACGTAAAATTAGCACATATAGAGAATTGTGGGAAGCTTACATTCAACAATGAAATGAGTTTTCCGTATTCCTTGCGGATATTGCGACTGAATTCTTTGCTTCGTACAGGTAAATTTGAGAACAACTTCTTAACGGTAACAGTGGTACCAATTTGGCGTGCTATTTTCCTTTCAGCTATCAACAAACCAGAGTGATCAAACGCCAAATGAGTTGCAACAGTTTCATTCTTTGTTCTTGTCTCCACGGTCACATTTCCTAGAGCACAAAGAGAGCTCAGAGCCTCCCCTCTGAATCCAAATGTCAATAGAGATTGCAGATCAGGAAAGTCAGCTAATTTAGAAGTATGATGCTTAAGGGCAAGAACCTGAAAGGAAAAACCGAGAAAAGGATTTTGTAAGTACCATGGCTCAAGCAATTCCTTCATCATCAACTTGCTGCTAACTCAAGAACTTGAGGTTACATCACATCCAATGCCCTAAAATCAAGATGGAATAAAATTGTGAAGTGTGAACATGGATCTATCTCCCACCACAATTGTTTCAAGGATGGCTATTACCGATTAATAGTGCTCTAGAGGGATGAGTAACACTGGATCTTACACAGTCTAGGCAGCACAATAAGTAAGGTACAGACACTGATGCACATGTTAAATTGAAGCGAGGAACACAAATGCAATATAAGGAGTAGTTGGAAAAATGAGCAATGGGGATGTTGCTCTTTTGTTACTTGTCCTGATAGCGTCAGTAAAGATGAATGCATTTTTCCATAACAAATTGTGTCATCTTAATTGCATCTAGAGTTGTTTATAGTCCAAAAACAATGCAAAAAGGTAAGATGTCTGAACTACCCGACAACTACCATATGTGTTTATGGGAATATCTTCTCTTGCTCATAATTAGCTTGATTGAAAATTTGGCACCAAGCTGAAGTGGTGGCTTTAAGTTGACAATTCATCATAAGAACATAATTTATTTCAAAGACGAGTTTGGACCACTGATCAAACACTTTTATCAAGGATGTCCATATTAAAGATTCTACTCTTGAAGGAATTTCTCAGTAATGTCAATGTCGAATTCTCTGTAAGAACAAACACTCCTATACAATGTCTCACTCAGATCGCACTTAAATGTAGTACTAAGAAATAGAATATCAAGTGCAACAAACAATTATTTCAAGTCGAATCATGTATACACAAGTGACAAAAACTAAATGAAGAAAATAAGCCATAATTAGCGATTGAAAAAATCTATCTTGAGTATGGAGATGAATCTAAACTAGGTGGCACCATCGGCTAGGAGGCGACATCCAGTTATGGGCATCTCAGGTCGAATTCCTCGTTCCGTGATTCGTCTTACATTCATGATTCATCTACTTCTACAGTTCTTTGAAGGTAGTCACCGCATCCCTCTACTTCCGTATAGCCGAACATTATAGCTCAAAGGCCATCTTACGTTCAAACTTAAGAGTACACAAAGAATCAAACTATTGCAATCTGATAATAATGACAGAAGAAAACTCCAAATTGCGTAGGCAAGCCAACACTTCCTCCCATAAAGGCTCAGACAAACTAACTTCACACCCTTTTATTTGCCCGCAACCTGTTCCATAGCCCTCTGAAGTCTGAATGTGCTCCATTAAAAGGTGTATGATGTGCTAGTTTTGGGACAGCGAAGCCAAGTCCCAGCCATGCCCTACACGAGCCAAGACTTCAAAACAGATAGAACTACATTGAAGGTTTCTACTAGACCAATTGCAAAAATTGCAAGCTCCACATAACACAATGATTTATCAAGTTACTCTGACAAAACTGGGTCAAGGTATGACTTTGTGCACCGAATTAGAACACATATCGACTATTTTGGCTTTCAATAGCGAACACCTTGTCTCTCCTCGCCTGTGGGAATAACCCGATTACCCCATACTAAAAACATCATATAGGCAACTGGATACAACTATTTCTTTTCCAGGCACGGAACTGCCCCCACCGGTAACAAACAGCAACATACATAACCCGACCGCTGTAGAGAAAAGTTAACCCACATTGGGTATTAGGTGCTCACATATTCACAATAACTATATGTAAGGTCTTGGGCTACAACACAAATTGCCAATACGGTATCAAAGTCAAAAAACTCGATGCCCCAATTACTTTGCACCATCCAAATTACATATCCATGCTTCAATCCCAAAGAGACATTCACATGAAAGGCCATATCAGGAATCGAGAAGTCACCACAGACCGATATATATCTCTCTCAATACCCAATGATTATTTCATGGTACATTGCGGTTTTGAGATGTTATGTGGGCTGGGATTGGTAGTTGTGATTGTAGAGAGATAGATGTTATGACTATTTCAGCCCACATAACATCTCAAAACCGCAATGTACCATGAAATAGTCATATTGGGATAAATAATCCCCATCACAGGGCTAAATTAGTGAGGCACGGGATAGGGATAAAATAGTGAGGGATAAGTTAGCCTTACTAATCCTATCCTCCAGACAAATGAGCCCTACAACCACAACAACCAAACCCAACACACATAACATCAAAAAATCGCAATGTACCTTGAAATTACTTGGAGATATCCCAGAACCATTATCGACAACCTGGAACCACTCCTCCCCGTACTCCTTCAACACAACCTCCACGCTCGTCGCCCCTGCATCCAAACTGTTCTCCACCAGCTCCTTCACCGCCGAAGCGAGGTCCAGTATCACCTGCCCAGCGCAGATCCTGTGCACCACGCTCCTGTTTATTGGCCGTATCGTCGGCTGCGTCCAATTGACGGCCGAGGTTGAATCTTGTGCCGACATTGGGACGGATCAAGAACCCTAGAATTTAGGGTTTTGCTTCGAGGTTTTTGGTGTTTGAGAAAATGGAGATGAGATTTTGGGGGAAAAGGAGAGTGATGAGGTTGATTTCGAAGGAGAGGAGAGTTGGGTTGATTCGCGAGGGAGACTGGAGAGTGCAGAAGTGGAGGGTTTGGTCCTCGGTGGTTTTGCCGCCAAAGTTGAGCGTCGTGACACTTCGTTGAGTAAACTAACCTTGTTCCATAAATTCCTACCGCGTCCGGAATTGTAATAGTAAAAAGTTTGATCAGACATATGAAATCATATATCGAAAATTAGAATAAAATATTTCAAAAAAGTTTTCAATCATTTTTTGATATCTAAAATATTTAATGATATATTTAGGTATCTATTATGAGTTTTTTTTATATTTTTTGATGTCTCAAAGTGAATAAATGTCTTAAATATCTTTTTACTAATACTTTTGGAACCTGATATATCCGAAACTTTTTATTTTATTGCAGAATGATGATAAAGGGATAGATTAAGGATCATGACGCTCGCAAGATATTCTCTGAGCTTTCGAATGCATAGTTTAACCGATTGGAAGTGTTCGAAGCAAAACGATGTTTAGTATTGATCATTTTTAGTGTATTTTAATCAAACATGATCAGGAATGATGTTTATAAGCAAATAATATTTTTACCACTTTTCATTTAGATTTGAGTATTTTGGAAAGATTTGAGTTGTTTTTATAGACCTCGAATTCATCTTCCTCCTTTAATGATTGAGGTGTCTCCAATGCCGGCTAGAGACGTTGAGTGATGATCCCCGATGGTTTTGCTCATCTAGATTGGTTTGGTTTTATTACGGTTATGTTTGTAAAGATGAAGAGAGGATGAGATATGGAGAGGAGATTATGGTGATGGTTAGGAGAAGTGGAGGGAAAATTTTAAAAATCAAAAGGGATAATAAGTCCCTCATATTTAGATGTTCAGGTTTAATTTTAGCCGTATAATTATTCTAGGTACATATGGGTATTCTTCCTATACAAGAAAAGTGACACATATGATGTGTTAACAAGACATTTTAGACAAATTTCAATCAAAAACGATCTAGAAATTACATTGTGGATTTCTTAAACTCTTCATCCAATGACACCACTTGCTTCTGTATAAATAAAACAAAAAAAACGTCATGACTCTAGCACAGGAGACTCACACATTTAAATTTTAAAAACGTTTAAAAACTTGTCTCTCAGGATCTAGTTAATGGCTTACGAAAAGTTAAATTTTGTAAGGATAGATTATGTGTTTTTTGTCAACATGACAAACAAACAAAGTCAATTTTTAAAAACATCAATACTGATCAAACAGTACTCGAGATCTAATTCATTAGGTTTGTTTATCATACATTGCTCGCCAGTTTCATACTTCTCATAATAATTAGCCTTCACACTGCGCTTCCAAGCTCTCCATGTGTCAGAAAGTGTTCTCATGCAGTTTTCGTTTGTAACCTTTTGGGGCATTTTGTATTCTCCTATGGTACAAAGCATTACTCAGCTATAAAAATTGGATTCCTAAGACAAATTCAAAGTAACAATTTATGTTTTAATATCTTCCCAAATGTTATCCAAAACAGCTTGTTTGTGGCCATCCCATGAAGTGATTGATAGAGGCAAGAAATCACCATCCCTTGAAAAAGTCCCAAGCTGTGACGCCAACTTCGAAGCTTTCGGTCCAACCGGTTGGTTGAATTCCTTTCATTCTAGTATCAGCTTCATTTCTATACCCCATTCTTTTATCGTTTATGAAGGCCCTCTGTCTTTTTTCACAATACTCGAAGTACTTATCGTAGTGCCATCTAATTATTGATAATAAAAAATCAACACCATCGATGATTATCTTCGTCATGAGTGAGTAGGTCTATAAGTAGAAAACCTAATAACAAAATCTATGCTATGGAATTATGAGATTATCTTTCCAAATCAATAAAATCATATTCATTTTACACATGATTGATGCTAAAGGTTTAAACTTTATCATGATTAATGCATAATATCACTTAGATTGATCACTTAGGTTATGTTATGAGTTGATCTAGCTATTGATTGTTCTCTTTCAATCACATTGGTAGCAACTATTCAAGGTGTGATATAAACGTCTTTTATTATCGATTCATGTTTGATAGTTTCTTGTTTGATTTAATTATTCAATTTAACATATGCATTTTCTTTGGATATGTTAGACAAGTGATTAAGTTGATTATATATTCTTTGTTGATAATATAGGAGACCCTTATATTATAATCGAACCAATTATTAACAATTATAAACTATAATCAATCAATTAATCCCTAAAATAAGATGTATGAAAGTTTTCTATGCTTGTTTCCAATAGCTTACAACCCTAAATCAATTTCATTACATTCTTAGTTAGTTTATAGCATTCTTAGTTTGTTCATTAGTTAATTAGAAAATTAGTTTAATTAATCAAAAATTACATTACAACCCCCTCCACCCACAACTCCAATTTTCATTAATAGTAATTAATTGTGATGATTTTTATTATAATAATCTGCACCAACCATCTTTGTGGATTGATCCTTGCTTACTCTATCTATATTTTTACTTTTAGTGGGAATCTAATTTGATGTGTGTAATATGACAACACGCATCATGGGTAATCGTATTAGTCCTCCACTAGGTACTGGTGATAAGCCACTAAAAAAGGAATTAGAATGCACATGGATATCATTGATAGGAGAATTTTCAAAAACGTTGTGCAGGGGTCATTTGTTCCCATGATGATTGATCTCAAGGATGACAAGAAACAGAATCCAGAGGAAGAAAAAGATTGAGAAGGACATGAAGCTTGTCCCTTTTGACAATAAAGCAATAAACATCCTCTACCAATCACTATAAACAAAACTTTTTGAGACCATCATCAACTACAAAACAACTCAAGAAGTATGAAACACTTTGATTGTTAGAATGGAAGAGATGTCTGAAATAAGGGAAAATAGAGAAAATGTTCTCATTCAGCAATATGAGAAGATAAATATGACCGATGATGAGAACCTTATTGATTTCTATGAAAGGTTCAAGACCTGCTAGATTGATAGAAACTGTTTTATAGATACTTATGACTGATAATGATAAGTTATAATTGATTGTAATTTTATTATAAGTAGATTGATATTTGGTACAAGAACAATTTAAAATTATTTACTTGATCAAAGAAAGTTTTAAATCCCCCGTTGAAAAGAATAGCAGTTTCAAATAGGATATGATTTTAAACAAGAAAACTGTCAAAATTACTTTTTTTTTTTTTTTTTCCAAACACCCCACCTAACATTATATAATGACTTCTAGTTGATTTTGACCTTTTTAAACCTAGAGAAGTAGGCCCTTAATGTACTAGCAATGAACTGAATGGCCTGATCATTCTATTGA
The DNA here is from genome assembly GCA_001925005.1 of Drosera capensis. Lineage (NCBI taxonomy): Eukaryota > Viridiplantae > Streptophyta > Magnoliopsida > Caryophyllales > Droseraceae > Drosera > Drosera capensis. The sequence goes on from LIEC01006799.1 coordinate 10,580, forward strand.
TCAGATGGCCTTGAATTTGAAATTTCAAAGTTCTGAGTAGGATGCGAAAATAACTCCTGTTAGAGAATTGAGGAATTTTAGCACCACTATACTATCCATACTCTTTGGTGTCTTATACACCTAACAAGTGGAGATTCTGCAAAAAAGAGAGGAAGCTGAAGAAAAGAAGAAAACCTGGCTCTAAAGGAAGCATAGGCCAAGAGAAAGGAAGAAGCCAGAGAGTCCAGCTCCTCATAATCATTTAACTCGAATTATGCACTTCCACTATGGATGACTTCGGAGTTCAAAGATTGAGACACGAGAAATTCTTAAGTGATAGGTCCAGCCAAATGCTTGGCCGGTGCATGTGTGAACAGTGGCCGGTGAACATGTGGCCGGTGCACATGTGAATAGTGGCCGGTGAAAACCAAAAACACGTTTTTGGTTCTTTCACATTTCCTACCTTCATCACTATAAAAGGGGAAGGGGTTGAGCCTGAAAAATCATCCCATCCTCCAGAAGCAAAGGGATCAAACACAATACAAAGTGTCTACCTCCGATGATTGCATCGGTTTAGGAAGTTTTTTGAGGGATTTGTAAAATCTCAATTCTATTCATCAATAGAATACTTTTCTTCCTTTATTTGTGATCAAACTTCTTAACAAGTGGTATCAGAGCTAAAACGAAGACGTTATGTTTTTTCAAAGTTTTCTGAAATTTTGAAAAAGAAAAAGGAGGAAATTCGGAGGTTGAAGACGACCCAGTCAGCGCCAGTCAGCGCCACGTCAGCGACACGTCAGCGCCACGTCACTGCCACGTCACTGCCACGTCACTGCCACGTCAGCAACCCTTTCCCAAGGTGCATTTGGCATTCCGGACGCATCGGTGCACTCTGTTTTACTCAATTCAATCTCTTTCTCTCTGTTTTCGCTATGGAAGAATCATCAGGAGCCATGATCAAGCTAAATGCTTCAAATTATACAATTTGGAGATCGAGAATGAAAGATTTGCTCTATTGCAAAGATCTTTGCGACCCTCTAGACCTCGAGGGTAAAATAGGAACAAGCACGACGGATGCTGATTGGAAGAAAATGAACAACAAAACGATTGGTCAAATCCGACAGTGGATCGACCATAGCATTTTCTACCACGTTGCTCAAGAGACAGACGCATATGTCCTTTGGAAAAAGCTCGAAGAGATGTTCCAATCTGACTCTGCTCAGAACAAATCCTTACTGATGAAAAGGATTGTCAACCTGAAG
>LIEC01006800.1:0-34625 GCA_001925005.1 Drosera capensis
TCACCGCCACTCAGCGATTGCATGTCATCTGAGTGCTCATTTCCATTTCTAAACTGAAAATCTTCAAAACCCTCATGGCTTTCGATATCTCTCACCTCATGCATCCTCTTTCTCAATACGTGCTGCCATATGTTCCTAAGTTCTTTCATCCTGATCGGCTTCAGAAGATAATCACAAGCCCCGTGTAGAACGCCTTTCATTACCCTGCTGGTTTCCCCATCAACGGACATCACTGTACAAGCATATGAATGTCGTTTAGCAGTCGGATCTTCATAACTATCCAAGTAACAGAAAAGATTTATGAGTTCGATTCAAGGATAAAGTGGCATGAAAAAAGGGTAGCTTACTAATAACAGGAAGATCCATTTCAAGTCCAACATGCTCCAGGAGTTTGAAACCATCCATGTCAGGCATATTCACATCACAGATCACAATATCAAATCCATCTTTTCTTTCACAAAGCAACTTCAGCGCCTCAGTCGCCAAGCCACAAGTAGTAACTGGACATATAAATAGAACAGAATCATCGAAACATTGTCAGGGTCATCAAAGTCACTTGATGAAAAATCAGCTCGTACACAATATAGCGAGGGCATTAGGAATATGGAAACAATATGTCCCGGCTATGGCGACCAGAAAGTAATTTTAACGTTGAAATATGGAAAGGAAAAATAAAAGATCAGGACCAGCTATGGAACTGAAAGTTTATCGAGGGAATCACTAACAGGTCCCAAATGTATAAATGACAATTTTTTTCCCATTAGCCCAAGACATCCTTACTCTAAAAGCTCAAACAAGAGCTATCACCCACTCCACAAATTACAGCACGCCCATCCTAACTCTTTCTTCGGCTCTCCTATTCACGGAGGAGAGGATGAAAAAACCAAATCCCAAACACTAAAGATTCTATTATCCAAATAAGAATGAACCAGTTAGTCAAGCTACAAAAGCTAGATAAATTTCTGGAAAAGTAGCAAAATCAAAATTCTTCTGGCATGCTTAATCAACTCAACAGACACCAAAATCTCTAGTAGACGATAATATATGACATGAACATCAACAATAAACAAATAATGATCCTTTCTTTCTCACAAAATTGTTATTGGCCCGACCAGACGTCTTCATTAGTAGACAATCATTACCTAAGCATTCCTCTACACAACAAACAAGCCAAACTGAACAGATCTCCCTGAATTCAGCCTTGTTTACTTAGTCCCCTCAACTTAACTCTGACTCGTCTATTTGAAGCTGATGCATCATTCTGCCAACATGGGAAGTCGAAAGGCTCAAAGCCTCATACAACATTCTCAACTCGAAAAACATAGCAAAGAATCACCACAAGCTCCCAGAATTAAATATCAAAAACTTTGCAAATTATCAGTCTATGAAACTACCCATGTAACTCAACAAGAAATATTCTATCAGTGTCCAATGAAACCAGAAAAAGTACCCAGTTTTAGAGGAAGTGCATGAATAACAAAGCACCCAACGAACAGGCATTATTCCACAAAGTTTAATGAACATGAATAGGTAATATAAGAATTCCCCAAAACCATTAGAAACACCATAATTAAATTGTAAATTGTATTTAAAGCATTGAGAAGCAAGGAAAAGAGTAACCTTCATAAGAGCACTTCTTCAGCATCTTCTCTAGAATCTTCAACCAAGTAAGATCATCATCAACAACAAGCACCCTCAAGCCAGCCGGAAAAACCTCACCCCTTGGCGACGAGAATCCATTTTCCATAACGATTACAACCAAACACCAAGACAGACACACAGGAAGGTGGGCAGCCAAAAACTTGACCTGAGCTTAAAGTATAAGCAGAAACTATACAAGAGACAGATAAAGAGGAGGGACAAAAAAAAAATGGTTTCTATATGCTTTTGCTCTCCACTTAGAATCCCATTTGTGCCAATCAACTATTCACAACAAAACACACAACAGAACAGTAGCGAATTGAGAGACAGCCAATAACTTGGCACAAAAGGGAACTTTTGATATAGAATCCTGTATCATGGGCCATGATACTACAAGCATTAGAAAGAGGAAGCACAGGAGAAACCAGAAAATGCTATCAAATAGCTTGGAGGAGAATATCGAATATTTGGGGTCTTAATGAGGCAAAGTTTCTCTATTGGGGTTAAAGGTCCCTGGTTTCTTCCTGTTTGTAAGTATCTAATTTGGGGTGGGAGCTTCTTTGTTCATCACCTTTCCAAGAAAAGGAAAAAAACAGGAATTTTGGGGCCCTCCTATATGTTTTTGGTCCACCTCTCAAGGAGTAAATAATGTGCTTGGTATCGACAGTATGAGAACCTTGTTCCGTGCGACATAGACTACCTTTTGATTGCATATTTCTTCCTACAGTTAGTATATTGTCGAAGTCCACCAAAAAAACTTCCAAAAGCTTTCAAAGGTAAAGAATCCAGGTATCCAGAGTTTCTGTATGAAAAAATCAATCAAACAAGTAATACGATTATATGGCTAATTGTTTCAGAAAGCAATGAAACCATTTTCACAACGAAATGCTATACAAATATGAACAGAAACTAGAAAATCTGAAAAGTAAAAACAAGAAAGAAAAAAAAACACATATCCATTCCATTTCAGAAAGTGAACTCACACCATTCTAACCTCCTAATGACAACACAACTTGATTAATAGAGAACCAAAGACATCAAAACAATTATTGGGGCCATAATATCATATGCTTTTGAAGGGGACAGGGAGAGTGGTAGCTCCAATATGTGAGTGACGAGGCATGCTGTCGCCTTTCTTTCTATTCCACCTTCAGCCTTTTCCGTGCAACTAAGTATACCCAAGGAAAGAAACCCCATGTGTCATTTTAAATGTCAAAGTCGCGATGGCGACTGTTTAGTCGGCTGCTTGTAATGATCCACATGATGAAACCCCAGGTTTACAAGCCTTTGCAAACTTGTTCCTATACAGTAACAGGATAGTAACTTGACAGTCTGCTTAAAACTTCGTTTTGCAGGACTGTCTTCCTTCTGAACAAAGATGAGAATTCATGCTTTTTCTTATTATAGACTGTTATCATAACAGCACCGTTGCGGTTTACATGATATGCATAGAAACACACTATATCAACAAATGATGCGCGTGTCGTCTTTCATAGTAATACTAATTTTAGTGTTAATCATGATGAGATTTACCTAATAAATGATAGTTTGCTATCTGTAGTGGGGCTTGATAGGAGGGAAGCCACTAGTTAAAAAGCAAGCTCGATGAATGGGCCTTAAACAGAAATGGCACACGCTCACCAACAGAAGTCCCTAAATTAGAGCTAATGTTAAATCATACTAATTAAAAATATGGAAAGCATAGTTCGGTGGACAGATACCATTGGGGGATGGAAGAAGATTGCAAATCAATGTTCCAGTTCTTTCTATTTTTTATTTGGAGCACTCCTGAAATCTTCTATAAATATTAACTTATCATGAGCAGAATCTGTAGAACCCCATATTATTCTTATAACGATATGAAAAAGCTATGTTAAGAACACACATTCCTCAAACATCATACTCCTTTCGTACAATCGAGAATCCTATTCTTTATGCCCACATTTTCTTTAGTTTTCAGAGGAGACACCTTTTCTAAGAAGTATGTGGTTTTAAAAGTAAAAACGACTTTTAGCACCCACCCCATATGCTAATGGATGCCAAAAGAGGACTAATAGAGTAGGTAATTGAAAAGGGTTTGCTTGCGTAGGGGCATACTGGATTTAGTGGAGGAAAAAAAATCGTCCGTTTTCGTGGGGGGCAACAATGCGACATCGAAAATTCATCATATGACGTGGGAGAAGGTATGTGTTTATCAATCAAAAGGGGGCCTTGGAATCCTGAATTTTTATAAGATGAATATGACGTTCGTAACGAAACTCGAATCACGAATGTTGAAAAATCCTACTAGCCTATGGACAAGAGTCTTATGGGGAAATATGGGAGCCCGATAGCAAACGACGATAAGTTCAAAAGGTCGTCCTCGACATGGCAGGGCATAAGAAAAAGCTCAAAACTTCTAATCGAGGGCTTGGACTGTGGCGGGGATAAAACCCTAATATGGTAACCGTGCAAAATAGCAAGGAGCTGATTTGGAAAGCATCCAACTCGGGGATGTTCTCTGTAAAATCAGCCTATCAGTTACAATTCAGTCATATCCTATCTCCCGAATCCTCCAATTGGAAAAGGATGTGAGATATGAGGGCTCCCAACAAGGAAACTTGCTACTTTGGTTCGTGAGACATGACGTTCTGCTCAGAAAAGAGTTCTTCCGTAGATGGAGAATCAACCTAGACCCGAGGCAGTGGAAGATACACTTCATGTTATTCGAAACTGTAAATGGGTGAAGAAAAAGTGGAAGAGGATTGTGACACCGTAATTTTGGTACTCCTTCTGCCAAATCAACAGCCCCAAAGATTGGATCGACTTCAATCTTGCATCAGATATAAGAACGAGGATTATTGATGCTGAATGGAGATACATTTTCTGAAGGATGATACAAGGGGCTTGATTTTGGAGAAATGGGATGGTACATAGGACTAAATCTGAACTGCCACCTTCAAATTTTCTTTCCTACATGGCGACGAATAGAGTCATGGAAACAGGATTAGCATGCTCAGTGAGTTATAATCTTCGATCTTATAGATGGTCTCAATTTAGACATGCTAATAATAGATTTTGTATAGTTCGTACCTTTGCATAGTCGGATTAGAAACTATTTCTTATTCATGCTTATCAATTTATGAGATCATGGGTTGTGATCATACCATCTATAAGATTTGTTTCATTTTAATGAAATCTTGATCCCAATTCAAAAAAAAAAAAAGAGTAGGTAATTGAATAGAACTTTTTTTTTTTTTTTTTGGAAAATCAGATACTTTGGTTTCACCACACAAAAAATCAGATACTTGGTGTTGCTTTCAAAGTTGAATGATTCACCATGTTCAAAGGTATTTCATGATCAAAACTTCATATAGTCAGAATAGATGTTGTTCTAGCTAGAACAGATATCGTAAATTGATCATAGTATTTCACAGGTTGCATTTGGTAGTATATTATTTTCATTTCCTAAAAATTTCGACAAAATATCAGGGCTTACATATTATAGAGTTTACCCCAAGGATTGATTATACCAAACTGTCTTGGACCCGTCTCAGTGGAGGGCGTGAGAGTTGTGTTTACTTTAGAGCCTTAGGGGTATCTGGGTAGGTTTGTTTGGACAGAAACCTTACTTTTTATTATCTCGTAGTCCTACCTTTGCAGTAGATCTTGAATATTGCTTTTAATAGAATGAATAATATTTATTGTTTGAATCCTCGAAGAGAAATGATGACAAATTGGTTTACCAACAATCAACATTTGGTATAATAATTATGCTCTCTTAAGGATATTTAACCTCCACTTCAATTGAGCCTTTTTTGTTTCATTGTTTATAGGGAACTATTTGGTATCAACTTTTGCACCCAAAAATTATTAGTCTGAGTGTCAGACTACATTATGCTCCAAAAAAATGATAAAAGTCAACGTTGCAAGAGCTGATCAATTCTTTAAATTAAGACATAGAAATGCAAGAGCCATGAAATTGAGATGGAGAAAAATAAATATACTCAAGGACAACGCAGAGTTGATAAATGTACAGTTGGTAGTCAGCGTAACTTAATCTTCACATCATTGTTCAGATAATATATTCGTAGTAGTGAAAGCCAACGGCATCATGCAGCTCCAAAGGTGGCAAAGCATCCATGTACAGGTAGAAACGACTTACATTCTCGCTCGCAATAACTGATTTGTCGAGGATATCGCAGTTAGTGACTAGAACCCACAAGTCCTTTGAGCTTACCCAGTTTAGGCAGCCTCGGCAAAATGGGCAGGACTGAGACCTTGAACTCCTGCAGACAACATTTGGGAACTTGTTGAGGATATAGTTACCAAAGAACATGGATAACCTTAGGGATTGAAGAATGAAGAATGTATTGACATGCATTACGTGCTTAATATAAACCAATAGTATTAGGATTTGAACCTATGATCTAGTGTCGAACCTACTCTGATACCAAATTGACAGCCGGAGTGGACAGAACAACTTCATACCAGTCATCGAAACATCTGATACACATGGAGTGGCCGCACTCAGGTAAAACCATCTTTGTACGAGGCTCTAGGCAAATCCCACACTCCTCATCTCGTTCCAACTCCTCTACTTGATTCCTCTTATGATCTGACCTCCTATTTTTCTTGTTACCTTCTTCAGATTCACCAAGATTGGCTTCAAGTTGTTTCAGCAAAGGATAAATCACGGCTGCATGCACGCCGGACATAATTTTACAGAGGAGATGCAAACATGTTTCAATCAGAAAATCTGATGCTTTGTTAAAGCACAATGGAATAAACAGATCTACCATAGAAATCCTTTGGAGTGACCTTCTTTTCTTGTGATGAAGACGTTATTGGTATTCCGTCAGCATACACCTACGCAATGGAGCATTTAATATGGGAACTTTAAAACCACAAACAGGAATTTGAGGCAAAGTTAATCACCTTGTACACCAGAATGTGTAGGAGGCCCAGAAAATTAGGTAAAGCATCTGTACAACTATAATCCATCCATTCAATGAAATGCAAGAAAAGGGGAGCCAAGGGGCTGTAGGACAATCTCATCTGAACACAATGTCCACAATAGTCTCTAGGAAGAGTTGCAGCCCTGGAAAATCCATCAGAGGAAATCGAAAATTTCATGCCAAGTTCATTGGAGTGGATGAAGAAAAAAGCCATCGAAAGAGCAAGGAGGTTAGTTTTTACAGATAAGTGCCTGGTTGTCATTCACAAATCAAAACTTGGCATGCAAAGGATCATGAAAGGAAAAATTAATGAATATGGAACCAAATCTATCTACTTAATTCCGAAACTCTCAAAGCGAGGCTTAATAATAAATTGAAGGAACAGATGTTTAAGGTGTCCTTATTCCCAGTCCAGACATATTAATTGTACATAGTAGCAAACTTTACGGCAACATCGAATGAATACATCTTCCAAGCATGGTTGAATAAGAACCCAAACCCGCTATGAATGATCAAGTATGAACTCTCTAATTAAAGGGGGAAAAAACATGACAGGGGATAGTAGCAACATGATGACAACAAGAGTTCAGATAGACGATAAATGATGCAGGACTATGATAAATATATGTGAAATAATGAACGAAATACTACAAGCTATTGGCATGTTGAATATCAGCTTCAAGAGATTCAACGGATTCCTTGAAAACAGATTTCCTAAGTTGGTTCTGCCACATATGCTCCGTAAACAGCTTTTTTGGTTCTGCAGCAAATGTTCAAGGCAGAAAGAGAATCCAAAACGGGGCACTGAGATTTATATTGTTAAGCTGAATTTTCGGGGAAGAAGATTAAGGGTAGGGAAAGACAAATTGGAGATCAGGCAAAGCTATTGCTTAAGATGCAAACCAGATTCCCAGTACAAGGAAAGGAAAGGATACCTTCTTTTCATTTCCTTTCTTTCAGTTAACTTTTGCTTTAGTCGTTTCCCTTCCTCGAGGGTATTTCTGTTATTGTGATTAACAACCATCGCTTCTACTCCTCCTTCCTCTACAGAGAAAATTAATCAAGACGCTTTAAGCCATGCTTTTCTGTTTCTCCTTCATACAGTGAATTTAGCATTCTGCTATCTTGATGTGTAGAAAATCGTTTTATGTCTTCTATTAACATGGTCCTGCCGTCCAAGCTCTTACGATCTTAACATGTGATTTTTGGCTTTTGTATTTTTGGTTTAAGATACAGAACGCTATGCTATTCCATAACACCGTTTCAACAAAGCATGGAGCTAATCTAGCATGCTCGATTGTCCAAGGTCTAGACAAAGCAATTTATAGGCATGTTAAACGTCAAATGCTCACAAATAAAAGCAAGCGGCTGTATATATCAAATCCAAGGATAAATGAATATGTGCCGTGTTCTGACACACTGCTCCAGATAAATCCCCCTACGGAACACCTTGAAACCGATCTGTGTTCAATGCCGAAGAAGTGAAGACCGCGTGTGCAAGAAACCGCTTATTTTAGATTCGATCATGCAACAATTAAGACCACGAAGTACTTTTTGGTACCCCAAGCCTTCCATCTCCATTCAACCAAGCAATTTTCCATTTCGATTTGCTCGTATATGGTAATCTAATCCCAAAACATAACACATTCATATGCAAATGCCAAGTCAGTTGTTTGCTTTAGTATACTCGTTTATCATCCGCCGCATTTGATACGCAAAAACGAGAACAATCCGATGAATCACGGCAATGTATCACGACGTGATGGATAATTAATCTAACAGGCGAAATCAGGAATTGAAAGAAACATGAGATGCGACATGATCAACACATGACCATCGATTTCATTTAACAAGAGTGCCAATGGTGAAATTGTTTAGCGAATGAGGGCAGGCGAGAGAGAATACCTGAAATGGCGTCGACGGCGACGTCAACGGCACCGTCGGCGGCGGCGGCCTCTTCTTCAATCTACTTCGCAATTTCATCTCTGTTTCCACTATCTCCACCCATCTCCGCTCTCATATGACCAAGTCAGTGCTGAAATTTTGACAGTGAGTCTCCAGCTTTCTAAGTTTTTTTGGGTTAAAATATCCAAATGTAGTTTATCCGATGAGTAGTCTTCTCACCCCATTGTTTTTTTTTTTTTTTAATGTAAAAAAAAGTTTCGAACCTAAACCTAAACCTAAACCGCGTCCCTGTATGGATAGAGAGAAAAAACGCACAGTTACATCTTAAAAGCGCACAAAGCTTCTCACAATCTCCCCTGCAGATGATTCTTTCATTCATACCCTCCCCATTGCATCTCCTTTCTCAAAAAGCCCCGTACCGACTTTTCGATTCTTAGATTTGGAATTTTTTGTTCTGTATTATTCTTGATTAATATAAGTTCGGTACGGCCGGTTCAGTTTGGTTCTAGGAACGGTTCGGTTCATCGAAAAATTTTGCACACCTCTAATATTCATGATCAAGACATATATTCTCTCCGTTTCAATTTATTTTATAATTTTTTATTGTTTTCTTATTTGATAATCAATTATATTAATATAATCAAATCATCTCATCATTTTCTTCTTTATTCTCTCTCATTTTCTTATGTAAACCGCATTTACATCTCATTATCATTAAAAAAAATACTCTTTATTCATCAATTTCATTAAAATTCAATCCATATATAAAATTGTATATCGAACCAAACGATTACAAATAAAATGAAACAAAAGGAGTATATAGTACATGTCTGGTGACATAAAATCCATTTTCCGCATGTATGAGTTTTTGGATTAACTTTCATTTGTAAACGGGTGACACTTTCAAATTTCCCTTATTGTCGTGTATTAGGAGTAATATTCTCACACATTTACTGATGTACATACTTCAAACATGAGCATGAGTAATGGAGTCCAGGAACACCTTTGGTAGATTGGTAGATGAAAGTTAAATTGATGACCTTGACACACAACTACCAAAAATTCCCTATGATGTACGTACTCTAGTGTATCATAGTCTCAAAATTATCATATATATCACATGGAAATAATATTAGGGCACATAGTTGATGTTGGAAAAGGAGAGTGAAGGTTGAAAAATTTATATTGTAAATTGAAAAGTTTATATTAGAACTTATTGAATTTTAATTATAAATTATATTTAAAAATTAATTATATTTATTTATCAATTTATAATTTAAATTTTTTAATTTATAATATAAAATCATAAACCTATCATATTTAGAATAAAAAATATGCTGTTTACGGCGCCGATGATTTTTCCATGATACTGTTACATGACACTTGGGCCACAGCTTGGTATAAAACAAAATGCCCAATGGGAACACACTTTCCATTTCCACCTCCTATTCAACAATGCTTTCAACTTCCTCTTATTTTCTCTCATCATGTCTCTTCATCCTTACACCATCCCTAGGCCTTCTATGTATCCTCAACCACATCCTCCCACTTTTCCAATGGATCTTTGCAACGTCCCTTCGAACTCCCAAGGATCTGAAAAAATATGGTCAGTGGGCCATCGTGACTGGTTCCACCGACGGTATAGGCAAGGCCTTCGTCTGTCAGTTGGCAAGCAAAGGCCTTAACCTAGTCTTAGTAAGTCGAGACCCGACAAAACTCGATGCTGTATCTGATCAGATACGTCGAGAGGTGCCGGGGACCAAGGTCATGACCGTCGTCCTAGAGTTCGGGGGCGAGGGGATGGAGGCGGGGATCGAGGAGTTGGCAAAGGCGATCGGAGGGTTGGATGTGGGAATATTGGTGAACAATGTGGGGATTAGTTACCCTACGGCTATGTACTTCGATGAAGTTGATGAAGAGGTGTGGATGAGAGTTGTGAGGGTTAATGTTGAAGGTACAACTAAGGTTACCAGAGCTGTTTTGCATGGGATGATTGAGAGGAGAAGAGGTTTGATAATTAATGTTGGCTCTGGTGCTGGCATTATTGTTCCTTCTCATCCTCTCTATGCCATCTATGCTGCTACTAAAGCGTAAGTACTCTTTGGCGTTACTTATTTCTGTTTGCCTTATATCATGTCGAATATCTGGGTTATTGTTATTATTTCGTAATAAAGATATATAAAGCCTCGTTCTATAGAGTATACAAAGTTGAGCTATTATATGTTTCGCTTTATTTCAGCTAATGATCATGATAGATTAAGTAGGATTAATAACCTCAGCAACTTGCTCTGTTATCTTGTTGTTGCTTCATTCATTCTTCAATCCAAGACAAGTCCTGTAATTACGTAGCATTTTCCTGTTCATATATTAAGACTATGATAAATTAAATGGAGTTGACTCAAGAGTCAGTTGTTCTATTTTTAATATTGAGATCAGCGATTCGACATCTGAGAATATCAGAAAACAATCAAAATATTTTTCTCATATTTTATATTTCACGAGATTATATGAGTATTTTTTTTTTATAAGTGTACCAAAGCGTTTTGATGATGATGGAGTAGCTATCAGCTGCTAGCATTATTATAGTATACAGTATACTTATTTGGAGTGGTTGATTAATGCAATGTCAATGACAGATACCGTTAGCCGTTGAAAATGAACTCACTGGTTTAGTCAGCCATTGACCAATTTGATCGACTTGCCCAAAGAAATTTATGATAAGAGTGTACTTATTTCCAAAAGGTCAACTACATGTGGATATAAAATAATGCAGCCGCAAGTGCATTATTAAGCTATTAACAAAGAGATAAATATATCAATTCAGACTCTTCCTTGATGTCTCTAGGAAGTATTGAATCCTATGGCACACAATTCGAGCTAGGAAAGGATATGTTCACCATAGAATCGATCATTCTTCATCCACAAGTTCAGGACTTAATAGTTGTAGGACTAATCACATATTCCGTATAAGTTATGTCAGCAGTCATAGTATATCAGTAATTACGATAGATGTACAAAGAGGATGATTCGGTGTGCGTAGTCAAAAGTGATGCGTACAATGTAAAAAAGTTAAGAACCCAGTCAATTTCAGTGATCGATTGCTTCATCAGCTGATCCGTACTCATCCAATAATGAAAAATTGGTTGCAGCGCAAGCCATGAAAATGTGAAAGTTTTTAAATGGACCACGTACAGATGAACGCAAATTGAACCTCTTTGTGCGGTGTGAAGTCGCTTTTCAGCTATACAATTCAATGTACAGTACGAGTATTTTGTTTGTTGGATATGCTTTGCTTGTTTTCCACCCAAATATTTATTGCTTCGAAAAGGCCACCGTTGTTTGCAAGCTGCGAACCAAATGTTATTCCTGGGATATGTCCAAGACCTGATAACGTGTTTATCTGGATTGTTATTTTTAGTTATTGAATTTAATTGACAACGAATATTATGGTAGTACTAAATACTTCGTCGCTTGATCTTTTTGTTATTTGCGTATTTGTAGTTATGTTGATCAATTCTCAAGGAGTCTCTATGTGGAGTATAAGAGCTTTGGGATCGATGTCCAGTGCCAGGTACTGTATAGTTTAATTGTATGTTAATTCACATCTTTTCTATGTATCAAGCATATCAAAACATTGGATTATCAGAGCAACAAAACAATAGAAGCAAGAATGTGAGCGAAACTCGAGCTACTAAATTCCTGTCTAAATATATGCGACAAACCAATGCAGTTACCACTGTATGTTGCGACAAAGTTGGTCTCAAGACTTGCATCGACTGAGAAGGCAACCTTGTTCACACCAACGGCACAAGATTATGTAGCCGCGGCCATCCGACGAGTTGGCTATGAGCCTCGGTGCAGCCCGTATTGGGCGCATTCGCTGCAATGGTACTTGGCAAGCTTGCTTCCAGAGCCAGCCCTCGACGCCTTTCGCTTGTACGTTGGTCTTCAAAGAAGGAAAAAGGTTGCTCCGGATCAAAAGCAGAGATAGCAAAACTAGATTGGATGTGTAAAATAGATACGCATTTGATTATATGCAAAAGCTTTTAATCATTGTCAAACCGTTGATGAAATAGGTGCCATAGGAATGGATTAATTACTTGTAATAAAGAGTTTTTCATTCCTATCTTACGCATCTTATATTATTTCCTCTGTCTCAACTATACGATGTTCGTTTCTTTAATGCTTTTGTATTTATTGAATTTTTTTTCAGTACTTAACTATTGAAGGACACGAAAGATGACTCTTACATAGCATTCTCCTACTAGTTTGTAATTATGCCATTGGTCATATGAAGTTCATGTTTTTAGGAAATTAGACTCATATATTATCACACAAAACTGTTTACAAAGGTAGCACAGGCTACATCGTACATCTCAAAAACAGAAAGAAACTAAAATTTCAATTTGTCGAGCACCATGGCTGCAACCTCCTCTGGCTTCCTAACTCGATGCTCAAAATATATTGGTTCCTTTCTCTCCATATTCCATACACCAAAACTGCTATAACCTGTTTCCTAGCAATTGGCAGCTTCGTCTTCCCGTTTGATACTAATAGGATCCATCTAATCTATTCCTCACATGTCCATCTTCTTCTTTTTTTCTTCTTTTCCTTTTTTTGAGATTGGGATCAAGATTTCATTAAAACAAAACAAATCTTACACATGATAAGGACACAACCCCTTACCTTATAAATCGATAAATATGAGCAAGAAATAGCTCATAATCCGACTTCGTAAAGCTACGAGCTATACAAAATCTGTTATTAGCATTTCTAAATTGAGACCATCTATAAGATCAAAGATTATAACTCATTGAGCATGCTAATCTTGTTTCCATAACTCTATTCACCGCCATGTCGAAAAGGAAATTTATATATAGCAATTCAGACTTGTTCTCCTGTACCACCCCATTTCTCCAAAACCAAACCCTTTGTATCTTCTCTCGAAAAGTGTATCTCCATTCAACATCAACAATCCTCGTTCCTATATCTGATGTAAGATTGAAGTCGATCCAATCTTTGGGGCCGTTGATTTGGCAGAAATGTCCATCTTCGGCAAGGCAACCTCAACCTCGGCAGAACCAGCTCCACCCAAGACCTGGAAAATGAACAAGAGAAGAACAAATGGTCTCGATCCTCATCTTCCCGTCTACACAGTTCACATTGCCTATCTAAAATCAAATTCCATCCCCACGGCTTCATTTTCGTGAAGAGCCCATCCTGAGCAGCAAGTCAAAATTTGAAAGAGCATCGAGGGGGGATGCATTTCTGCCATATAAAGCTGCACCATATTACGTCCTGTTTCTTTATATGGAGTGCCCAATAGCCAGATCTTACTGAATAAGAAGTTCCATCCATATCAATGAGCCCCTATATCTTATTTCGAACCTTCATCATACATCTCCACAACCAACAAACTCCTTGTTTCTCCTCCATAATCTATATACTCCTATTCTTTAAATAATAGGCATTAATCCACAAAGACCAAAGTCTCTCCTTTTCCTTTTCAATGGCCCATATGTGTTTAAAGAGCATACCAACGTTCCACTCTCTGAGCTGACACAGACCCAATTCCCCACATTTATGAGGTTCACATATTTTATCCCAAGCGACCCTTGTCTTGCATTGACGAAGAGCAAGTCCAGACCACAGAAACGCTCGAAAAACACTCTTAATCTCGTCAATGACCTTCCCAGAAAATCAGAATACTTGAGCCCAATATACATGGATAGATCGAAGCACAGCTTTGATCAAAACTAATCTTTCAGCATAGGATAGACCCCTGACAGTCCAGCTTTGTATTCTGCACAGCATCTTATCGAACAAAGGCTGATATTGATGGACATTTAAGCTTCGATAGGCCAATGGTACACCTAGGTATTTCATAGGCAAGGTCCCGACTTGCATACCTAGCATCCCAGCAAAGTATCCCTTCTCCTCATCAGGAACCCCTCCTAAGAACAAACTACTTTTCAAAAGATTAGCCTCAAGGCCTGAACATTGAGCAAAATGCTGAAGTTGCTGTTTGATCAAGAGTAAGGAACCTCTATCGGCTTTACAAAGGATCATCAAATCATCAGCGAAACACAGGCTTATCAGCTCTAGCCTTCGACATGTGGGATGAAAGTGAAAGCCTTCAGATAAGCTGTCTTTGGCCAAAGCTCTTGTGAGGTACTCCATGATAATGACAAGGAGGTATGGAGACAAGGGATCTCCTTGATGAAACTTACATAATCAAAGGCCTGCTTAATGTCTATCTTTATCAAGCAGCAAGGAGAAATCCCCTTTCTGTCATATCCAGACAAAAGGTCTTGGCAAAGAAGGATATTGTCAGAAATCATCCTCCCCTCGATGAACGCACTTTGGTTATTGCTTATTAGATCAGACAAGATAGGGGTTAATCTCTTGTATAACATTTTCGATATGATTTTATACAAAATGGTACAGCAAGATATGGGTCTATAGTCACTCACTTGGGAGGGGTTTGCACCTTTTGCAGCAAGGTGTATGACAGCAGTGCTAAAATATTTAGAGATTTCACCAAAAGAGAAAAAACATAGAACAGCATTCGATACTTTATGGCCAACTATCTCCCATGAATCCCTGAAGAATCTAGCATTGAAGCCATCTATCCCAGGTGCCTTCACAAGAACTATATCCTTAAGGGCGAGCAGAACCTCCTCCTGAATAAAAGGATGTATTAAGTTGTGCTGATGGTGTTAAGAGAGGCAATTACCCATAGCAATAATACTAGGGTCAATATGTGCATCAGCAGGTGATAAAGTACCCATCATGTTCTTATAGAAGCCAATAATCTCATTACGAATCTCCTCCCTCGAAACATGAGTCACCCCCGCTTGATCAGTCAGACTCAATATCATGGCTTTTTGTTTGCGACATGTGCTGACTCCATGGAAATACTTAATGTTCCTGTCATGAAAATTCAGCCATGGGTGACTATAGTATACATCCTCATGATACGATAGTCACAATAAAAGAGTTGCAATCCTTTCAACGAGTCACGCTTATCATATACATCCTCATTCCTCCTCAACACCTGAGCATACGTGGGAGAAGGCTTCACAGCTTCAACCTCATCAGCCCATGAGCGTCTAGGGTTCAGAGGAGTAAGTATAGAGTTAGTCCCTATCATTGGGGATCCCACAATCGCAGGGGTGACTATCGTAGGAACCCTAGGTGAAAGGATCGTCGCCTTATTCAAACCCTTCCCCTTCTCAATCTCATCCTTCTCCTTCAAACCCATCTCTGTCTCCTTCAATCCCAACTGCTTCTCCTTCAATCCTCCCTTCTCTTTCTCCGCCTTCTCCTTCTCAATCGTATCCATCGCCTTCTTCAATTTTTTCCCCTTATCTGCTTTACCCTTCACCTACTTCGATAACTTCCCCACCTCCGTTACCTGTTCCATCTCATCCTCATCGTCAAAGATTTCATGAGCAATGTCCTTCTTCGGTCGACCCCGTCCCATCAGAAGGCAATCGTGGTTCGTCGCCGATAGAATTGCCTACCAACGGACACGAGCGTTCGCTCACCACCTTTGTTTGGTAATACCTGAGAGAAAAAAATAAAAAATAAAATTGATTGATATTTATGATGTTTTTAGTATTTTGAAATATTTTTTTAATGTTTTAAATTTATTTTAAGGATTTATTCATAGTTTTTTATATTTTCAAATTATTTAGTATTGTTTTATGATATATTTAATATTTTTCATTCATTTTTATATGTTTTGATGTGACTTAAGTGGTATTTATGTTTGGTAATCTTGGTTCTCACATTCTTATCTCATACTTGAACCACAAAATGATAATGGAATTAGACCTAAATCGAAGATTAATTCGATCAGTGACTTCTTAATAACATGTGGAGATTCGGTTTGTGATTTGGAATAAGGCCTGATTTGGAGAGACAATCCTCTTATCCCTTGACTTACCGTCATATTTATGGCCATAATTTTGACTTAGATTGGATCATGCAATTAGACAGGATAAGTACATGAAATCTTGTGAACCCAACTAGATCAAAGAACCATAGTGTTGGGACAACATGATACAATTAGAAAGGTTTTGTCATGCAAAGTATCCTAGACAAACTAGGGGTAAGCTCAACAAAATCCGAAACTATATATGCAAATGTCCACTGTTTTCACACTAAATTACACCTATTTGTTATAGTTCATATCGAAAAATCAACTTTAAAATTTCAAATTAATGATAAAAAACCTATTATAAACTTTAACATGTTTTTCTCATACGAAACCTCATTACAGTATGAACTCTAGACAAAAAAAATATTGATATACTACTATCGAGTATCAAACAAATTCATATAATCGTTAACTCCATCAATGTTCTGAATGATTGATAGAAACTCCTTTATTGCAGCTCAT
This sequence comes from Drosera capensis, assembly GCA_001925005.1. Taxonomy (NCBI): domain Eukaryota; kingdom Viridiplantae; phylum Streptophyta; class Magnoliopsida; order Caryophyllales; family Droseraceae; genus Drosera; species Drosera capensis. Next base: position 16,891 of record LIEC01006800.1, read on the forward strand.
ATATGTGAATGTGAATAATGATGTGGACATTACTAGAAATTGTCACGGTCGATCGGACCAACTAGGCTAGCCAAGCAACTCGGATAAGCCACAAGTTGAAAAGAAATCACTCACAATTTTACATGGAAACAAAGCTGGAAAAAAGTCAGAAGAGGGAACAAAATAACAATCACATACTCACATGCCGCATGCTAGTTGTAGTGGTCTACTACCTAAATGGTGGGTGCCATTGCACTATTCCTCTTGTAACCACTCGAATCAGTTCAAGGGATGGCTTTTTTATATATATAAAATAAATCTTGAAGGAATTTTTTTAATTAATAAAATAATTCATAAATTTGAAGAATTTTTTTTAATTAGTTTTTATTAACGGATTTATTATCATAAAATATCGCGACAACCAACGAATTTTAAGATTGCAAGGGTATGTTTGTATACATCAATAGTCAAAATGACAACAGTTAAAGATATTCTTCATCTCGTTTTCATCCTATCGTGTGTTTGGAGGAATTATGTCAGTTGATGCCTTTCGGTGAGCTTAAGGCATTTCAAGATTCAAAATAGAAGAATCGGTATAATTTATTATAATAATATCATCAATGTATTAGTTTTATCAACGGATCAAATTAACGATAGAAGACATGTGGCGGTGGATGAATATCTAATAAGTGCATATTTTGATAGCTAGAGTCTTTGACACTGAGTTCATCACTATGATTTCAGTAGCTTTGTGTCACGCGGTTAAACTCTCACGACCCATGCGGCACTCAAACTACTCTCACCATTCATTTGAGCTCAGTCGAACTCGCTCGTTTTCAATGGTTAAGTAAGAACTCAAAAGAGAAATGGAACTCGGAATAAGATTTGAGAGGAAAATACTTTGTATTACTCTCGTGATTTTTGTGGGTTTACACAAGATTTAACTCAAGAATGGATGGATTTCCGAAGGATGGGTTTGACAAATAACACAACCCTCCTTATATACATGTCTATGGAAGATTCTAGACTTCATGTTCTAGAGTCCTTCAATCCTACGATTTTCAAGAAAGTTCTAGAAAACCCTATATACGTATACAATGTCCTAAAGTTTTCCGAAATTCTCCGGAATTCTCCGTAACCTTGGAGAGTTTTTTAAGTTTTGGGTCATTAATGATGGGCTTATTTTCATGGACCACATAATCTTATCACGAGCTTTGCTTTAGGCCAAACTCGGCCCGTGACATTTGGATACCCTACCAGGAGAGTGGTGGATCAGAATACCTACAAAATCAAGTAGTTCCAAGATCCTCTTGTCTACTAAATTGACCTTTTTCCAAGCAAAAAATAAGCAAAGAATATAGTTACCATCAAATGAAGGAACGGATAACAACATTTATAATCCAATCAAATATAGATATGTTATAAAAATAAGATATCATAAAAAAATTATTTTTATAATATTATAAAAATAATTTTTTGTGATGTCTCAAGAGATATTAAATTTTCGATCACATAAGGGAGAGAAACCATTGTTGACCGCGACACGGTTTTTCCAAAGACTAGAAGGCAAAACTGCCTTCGACGATGATGACACAAATATCACAACCCCTCTTTTCTCTCTGACTCCAAAAAGCAGAGTATAAAGAACCTTCAACCTTCAATCTTCCTTGCATCTCAAACTTCGTAGAATCTGCATCTTCGGCCTACACATTAAAAATCCAGTTGCATTGATTACCCATCACATATACCATGAAAAAATCCAACGGTGGTGGATCACTTGTACTCGCCGCGCTTCTCGTCTCTGCCATTGTTGCTCTCTCGTTTTCTCCTGGTAAGTTCTGCTTTCACATGGAATCAATCCATATTACAGAATTTCGATCCTTGAAATACCGAAATCCATGCTTTGACGCAATCTCAATTCTTGCTTGTGATAATGCGAAGGAAATGCAAGGAAATCGCTTTGGAAACCAGAGGAGAACAACAACGATGCGAGTGCTCTCACGGTTATTGAGGTACATTTGTGACTGCCCTAATGAAATTGTAAATCCTTTTGTTACAATCAACACTTTTATCATCCTATTAAACTGATAAAGTTAAGATTAGGTATATTTGATGTTTCTCATATTCCTTCATAGAGTCGGTCATCTTGTTGTTAGATAGTTCTATTAAACTTGAGTGTAAATTATTTCTTATGATACACGACAAATCACTTCAAACACATGATGCACGGAATGATATATGGTGATGAAATTATCTGATTGTTGGGTCCTCAGGGAAAAGTTGTGAACGAGAGGAGTGTTATTGAAGTCATGGATTACGATGAACCGGGTCCGAATGTCAATCCAGGATCCGGTTTCATCGGCGCGTCACCGCCACCGCCTGCCGGTCCCTGAAGATCCGTTGATGATGGCGGGGATGGATGCTGCAAATGTCTCGAGCCCTTATTAGTTAAACCATAATAGTTGTTCGTTTGTATAAATTCATTTGATAGTAATAAATAATGATGCTAGAGAATGGGATTTCGATCTTATTTTTGATCATTTTTTGCTTTTCGCACTATGTTTCTCATGAGCCATGACTGTAATATACAGCACGAGTACTCCTACTAGATTTTCAACGTCATGGACATACTGCATTTGTTCATCTTCGGTCATAATTTCCAATTTTTGATATATTATTAATTGGTTTCTGAATTTGATATGAAAACGTGTGAAATTTTGGTCGTGAGTTCTAATTGTTGAAAATTGGTCATTGTGAATTTGAGCAAATTCCAATCATTGGATTGAAACAAAATTGGTACTTGAAACAAATTCCAATAATGATGAGATTCCAACATAAATCCAACATAGTTCTTAGCGTAGTCTAGTATGGTCGATTTGTATGGGTCGTTGTTCAAGTTTGTTCGTCATCATCATGAATTTCATTGATATGAGAGTTTGAAGTACAAATAAATACGTTGTGTACTTGAATTTGGAGTGTTTTTATTCGAATATGATTAATCGTTGTATCTCGAAAGACGATTATCGTAACATCCGTAAGTATCAAAACGGGACAAAATCGTCTTAAGGAAAATGAGTCTGCCGCGATTATGATTTTATTGTTGCATGTTAGATTGTTTTCCGTCATCATCATGTTTTGATTAACCATTACAGGATCTGTTGGTTGATACGATGATGTTTGGTTAACTGCTCTTATACAATACACGATTATTTTACTAATACTAATCGCCTCTTTCCTGAATATTCACTGTTTTGTTATGTGGTGTATGATTTATGTTCGTGAATTTAATATATTTGTGAGTCGAGGATTGAATATAACTCTGGTGAAAAAAATGAGAATAACTACTAGGCACTAGCTGCCGTTGTCAAAGTATAAAGAAGCAAGCAAATGGGCCACCAGTCACATGGTCCACTCAAATGCAATGCTAGCTAGGAACCACCGTCCATGGTTATGCCATTGGCATGTCCTTCTAAGTTCTCAATCAACGTAACGTATTCACCAATCGTTACATTCTTAAACTTTGACTATACCCTAATCCGTCCCCTAAGCATAAACGTAATAAAAAATATACACATCAATATTTTTCTCTATCGATCGATACATGAAGTTTATAGACCAGAACATACACGTAATCGCGACAAGATAAGTAATCTAAAAGTCACGGTTTACACTCAAAACACTTAAGCCGCACACTATCCCGCATCTAAACTGTAGCTTCGGCCACCCTCTCATTCATTCACCTATCATGCAATTTTCCAACCCACATCCCAAAATCCCCAAAGCTCCATTGATTCAATAATGGCGATAATCAATATCACAACCACATTCGTCGCCTTCATCGGTCTCATAACCCTCGCTATCAATCTCTTCCGCTTCCTCTCTTGGGCATACTCAACTTTTCTCAGACCACCCAAAGATCTGATAACTGCTTACGGTTCATGGGCACTCGTCACGGGCGCGACGGACGGTATCGGAAAGTCCCTCGCCTTCGAGCTGGCCTCGAGGGGTCTTAACATCGTGCTCGTGGGTCGTAGCACGATGAAGCTCGAGTCAACCTCGAAGGAGATAAGGGAGAGGTAATGATTCTGTAACTTTGGATCGTACGCAATACGTTGCTTAATTGATATGTTGGATATCAGATTTATGTCGTAGTACTATATGTAACGTTATTGTTTAAGATGAGGCGGAATTACAAATGTAAGTACCAATTTGGTGCACTTTAAACATTATCGTTATCGTGTGTCATTGGAATGTAGCACACGTTGTCCATTTCAAAGCTTAATTCGGGTATGATGTCCCCAGCTGTCAAATCACGGAAGGGAGCGACTATCATTAAGCCGATATATGATTGATTTTGGTTAAACAGGTACGGTGATAAGATCGGGATCACCTGCATCGAGGTGGACTTGGGAGGGACAACTGGGGAGGAGATCGAGAGGAAGGTGAGGGAAGGGATCGAAGGGCTCGATGTTGGCATATTGGTGAACAATGCAGGGGTGGCGGTTAAGCATGCTACATTCTTCGACGAGCAGGAAGTGGAGGATTTTGAGAGTGTTATGAAGGTGAATGTGGTGGGTGCGACGTGGGTGACGCGTGCTGTGGTTGATGGGATGATGAAGAGGCGGAGAGGCGCGGTCGTATATATGGGTTCGGGCAGTGCTGTGGTGCTGCCTTCGTATCCGCTTTCAGCTGTCTATGGCGCCACCAAGGCGTAAGTGTGTTGAGTGATTGACTTGATAGTCGCACCATTCACTGTTTTATTAGATACATCTACTTTTCATGCATTATATTCGTATCTTGTCTAGAATTTACTGGTTGGGATTGGCCTTGATTTGAGGTCATGGCTATTGGCTAGAATTAGAACAGAGACCTAAACTGTTGGCCTTAGCCGACCAACAGCTCGGGCGAAAAAGGCGTTCTAATTAGGATTTAGGACAGAACGCATTTGAGTAATTGTGATTACTTATTTCCATACTCTTTAGGGAATTTTTGATTTAAAGCAACTTGCTTTAATTGTACAGCAATCAATTCTGTACAAGACAGGTATTGCATAATGGAGGTAGAGGGTAATAGATTAGCGTTTTCATTATCCAAGTTTCTGAACTACCCAATGGTATGTACAACTAGTGCATAATGAGATGTGAGTTGTACACGCCTAACACTTAGTGTAAATGATGTACATACATATATAGAGTATAATGAAGCCAGAAGAGGCAAATTCACCTAATCTTCTAGTATGTTATAGTAGTGATACTGTGCGTGGTTCATGTCAGTATTCAGTTTTCACTTGCCTTTTAATTTACAAGTGCAACAAAATTGAATTTGCCAAGGAATGAACGTGGAGGTCTTTTTGTGTGATTGAGAAGGTATATTGCAATGTTCTCGAAGTGCTTGAGCTTGGAGTATCGGCAATATGGAATCGATGTTCAGTGCCAGGTAACGAGCTCTTCTACATTGACCAACCAATTCCTTCTTTGCTGCCTTCAGTGGAAAATGTAAAGCCTTTGTGTCCGTCTTTGAGCAGATTCCTATGTTGGTCGCAACCAAAATGACGCGTATAAGGAGTAGTTCCTTTTTCATTCCGTCAACTAAAGAGTTCAGCAAAGCAAGCGTAAGGTGCATTGGGTATGATCATCTGTGTCAACCATATTGGACCCATGTTGTTGAGGGCTATCTCCTCGGCTTACTCCCTGATGGCATCGCGAATAAAATTGTTCTTGGACATAACTTAGCTAAGCGAAAGAAAGCACTTCAACTAGGCTACTTGAAACCGAAGCAGTAGCAGACAAATGGGAAAGATCAAAGTTGATTCGCATCGGCACCCAAGGTGTTTTCAAGTGCAGCAGCAAAACAGGGGCTTGCTGGATCAGAAACTCTATTTGATCAGGAATATCCATTCAATTTTTCATGCAACTTCAGATGTATGAAAGCACAGGAATCTGTTAGGATATAAAGTCGCTGTCAGCAGATGTTGTAGACCTGGTGGTTACACGTCGTCAAAGTGCTGTAACTAGATATTGTCGGTTTGAAACGCGCTACTTCAATTCATTTTATACGTAGTGAAGAGGAAGCTGTGCAAATGTTACAGTCTGATCAAATGTAATTTTGAGCTTGCTTAATCAAGATTGTACTGTATAGACTTCAATTGTAATCAATTGAGCCGCCTTATACGTAATTCTGCTCTATGTTTATGGGACCAACAGAGCAACCGTGGCCCTTGCACTATATACGTTTAGAACTGATTTTTCTCAAGTTTTTTTTTCAGGCATAGATAGTTGCACGTTTCTGCACTATATACATTTAGAACTGATTTTTCTCAAGCTTCTTTTTCAGGCATAGAAAGTTGCACGTTTCATTCAAAGATTGATTATGTATATGATATTTTAGAACGTATCCATATAATCCTGTAGGTGTGGGGAGTATCCTTGTAAGATTGATTATGTGAATGATGCTTACGTGATATGTGATGCATATTTCTCTGGGCTCTTCTGTCATTACCTTGTACTGTAAAATTTTTGTCATACTGCTGAAGTTTCGTTGGTGTCATTAGCACTCAGGGATAGAACTTCTTCATGCTGCTGAAGGTTACACTCCTGGTCATGGAGAGGTTACAAGCTCGGAATCGTATTATTTGTCACGCTATTTCTCATGTACAATGTGTTGGCATTTACGTCGACAATCTCTTCCTCGACGCTTTAGTAATTCGTGAAACAATATCAGCGACCATCACCGGAGTCCTGGAAGTCTAATTCGGGGACACAAAAGTGAACGGGAAGATGGGAATTTGTTGAGGTAGGTTGGGTTAGTTTAGGCCTTTATGGAGATGGATACATTTCGTTCGCCAGTAACATCAATTGTCCTAACGTGTCATGTTAACATATTTATTGGACGACTATTTGACATATGAACTGTTTCGTTTACTGATTGATAGATACTGCTGCTGTGAGAAAGCCGGTTGGGCAAACCTATGAATTTGTCTCACAGTGACCAACTGATTACTCATTCTAGTAGCTCAAGAACTCAGGATTCTATCAAACAGACAGCTCCTAGTGATCACATTATCGCTTTTTCATTGTTTCCACTATGGTTGCACCTTTAGGATATGATTGTTGTTCATAGTAATAGCAAGATCATTAATGTAAAATGATCGAATAGAATTTTTTTTGAAATTTGTCAATAACAAAAATATTCCAATATTTTTAATTGATAATGATAATTATTGTTATATATAAAGGTATTTTTCATATATTATAATTCAGGTAAGATATTGTATTTTCATGATGACTGTTATACTCCTGGAGTTCCCATATGGGAACATCATCATTCATAATTCATGCCAACGACTACCAAAAAAATTTACTACTCTCCTATCTCTCTGCCCCATTTCTTCAACCTCCCCTCATCACTCCACTCCTTTATTCAATCGAATCTCAACTCTTCTCAATCCCCCAAACCCCATCTAATCTCCCCAAAATCACCCTTCAAACCCTAATTTCAATCCCTTCACTCAAAGTGTCTCTCATCCATCCATGGCTGCTGCTTCCTGTATCACAGAGCAACTCAAGCACCAACCTTTATGGCTCCTCGTTCTCTTCACCATCGGCTCCATCAAACTTCTGAGTACCCTTTTGGCTGTTCTCAAATGGGTATACGTCTCTTTTCTCAGAGTCCCAAAGAATCTCAAGAAATATGGGTCATGGGCAATTGTAACTGGCTCCACTGATGGTATAGGCAAGGGTTTCGCCTTCCAGTTAGCTAGATTAGGTCTGAATATTGTTCTTGTGGGTCGGAATCCCGATAAGTTGAGGGACGTGTCCGAGGCGATAAAGGGCAAGTATGGGAGGGTTGAGATCAAGAGTGTTGTGGTTGATTTTGCTGGGGATTTGGATGAAGGGATCAAGAGGATTGAGGAGAGTGTTGAGGGATTGGATGTTGGGGTTTTGATCAATAATGTCGGGATTTCGTACCCTTATGCGAGGTATTTCCATGAGGTGGATGATGAGTTGTTGAGGAATCTGATCAAGGTCAATGTTGAGGGGACTACTAAGGTTACTCATGCTGTTTTGAAATTGATGTTGAAGAGGAAGAGGGGCGCGATAGTGAATATTGGGTCTGGCGCGGCCACTGTTATTCCCTCGGATCCGCTGTATACGGTCTATGCTGCCACAAAAGCGTATGGTTTGCTTGTGATTTTGGATCCTTGTTTGTGATAGATCTTGTGTGTGTGTGTTTTGGTTGTTTGATGAGATGGTTTGTTTCTTTTGTTTCAGGTACATTGATCAGTTCTCAAGGAGTCTGTATGTTGAGTACAAGAGCAAAGGGATTGATGTTCAGTGTCAGGTAAATTTGGATGTTGGATATTGATATCTACTTGACAGTTTGACTCATAGCTGATCATTAGAGTTTTATCTGTTTGTTTGATGCATATGAATATAACATAAGATTATAAGTTTATTGTTTGGTGTAGTCCTGCACAAATATAACAGATAGTTACTTAAGCTTCAATCTCTCGATATACTCATGCTAAGGATTCCTATAGAGTTTGGTGGATTCTGTTCCATGAGTGGTTGGCTATCATCGGTCTCCTTGTTCTGCTAGGAATATATCAACCCAGGATTCCTCTCTAGTTGTTGTTGGTCTGGCTAAGTTTTCTCTCTAGTTGTTGACATACAGTCTAGTTCATGCCTACTGTAACCTGTGTTCTAAGTTCCATTATTCTGCAGTGGGAAGAGAATGAAACTTTTAGACATCAGATTCTTGAATGGCCTTACATTCAAGTCATCAGGTTCTTTACTCGCGTAGAATTAGATGTTCTATGTGAGACCAATTCCCTTTCTTTCAAATTCCTCTCTCCCTTTCCCAGAGTGCTAAATTGCTCAAGTCTGGAACTTTACAGGTTGATTATTTTTTTTTATTCAACCGTGCCAACTGCGAATCATCTTCCTCCATTTAATGAAAGTCTACTTTCAACTTATAATGGTCCATGCACAAAAGCCAAGAGGAATAGGTAGATGTTGGTCCTCCCATAGATTGTATTTGATGAGGTTTTGCGCTAAAGAAAAGGAGGAAGGATATCATGTAGTCTGAATGGGCTGTTTACTTCTTCAGATGGAGCTACTTAGATTGGAAAAGCTTAGAAACAGGATTGCAAAAGGCTGTCTTTCTACCGTGTCAGACGAAGTGTGATTTTGATATTTTCCTCTGTTGAAAATCCCTACTAGATTCGGTGCTTAACTTATTTATTCATAGATTTATGAGGTGCTAGAAGCTCGCAGGATATGTAGCCATACCGGTGGTTAAAATGTTGATCTGTTAGGTAGGTGTCTTATGTATCACAAGGGCATGCATAACAGATGATAAAATCGAAGGACGTAAATAACAACAAATATGTTAGCAATTGACATACGCTGGCATTGACTAGACAATAAAGGGTGTAAAATAGAGCAAAGGTGATGGATGCCTGACAGCTCGAGGACTTGTCAGAAAATTGTAGATTTTCGAATTTTCAAAGCGATGACCTTGTCTTGGGTTACTACGACCCCTTAGAAGCAAGAGTCTAAACTGTGAGTCTTCCAGCTTGTCTCATTAAAATTCACAAGGGGTATAATCGTATGGGAAGGGCTTAGGTGAGAACTTGATCAATGGTTTGGCGAATCGGGAAAAAAATCGCGGTCTAGTCAATGGACAGTTTAACCATTGTGGCAATTAAGAATTATCAAATATCGTCTTATTTTACTTAAAAACACAAATAGATGAGGGAATCGGAAGAAATCTGACCGAATCGTTCTTATAAATAGGTGAATCAGTCATTATTTGCAAATCATATCGGTCCTGAATAGGCCGAACTGGCCCTGAACGGACCGATTCAGAAATCATAGTTGATCTATTCTTGCTACTTAGCTATGGACATAAAAAGCACATACAGTTCTGGACCATGTGGGTTGGCTTCAAGGTATGGACGAAGTGGACTTTAGTTTCAACTTGTTCAATACAAACGAAGGAAACCAGCGTTCCATAGACAGGCACCACAACATACATAGGATGGAAGCATATTGAAGACGTAATACGTCTAAGCCAGAGGAGTTCAGCTTCGACATCTGGAAGCGCTTTATTTATACTCATACTCGGGGGGAAAGCATGCTTTCCTTGTTTTCAGAAGCTTATAGATTTATATTATGACAAAAAGGATGGCATACCCTCTTGTGCACTTCCTACCAGCTCAATCCAGAATAGAAAAACCTGCATAACATGGGGGAGGGATTGGATCGAAAGAAACTAAACCAGATGATATTGTTTAGTATTTACTTGAGATATTGCAAGATGTGTTTCGCAAGTTGGTAGTCAATAGTCGGCACATTCATCTTTGCAACCTTTGTTGGTGGCCAAGGAGATGGTTAATTTTGCCATTGTGATGCATTGGAGGGCATTGACTAACCAACTAATATATATGGTAGATCAAAGTCATTGGTCTCAAGGGAGGCTTTTTTCAGTATGGTCTTGGAATTTAGTTGTAGCCATATGGCCTGTGATATATTTTCACCAGAGCTCCTAGCCTGATGGAGAAGACCATGTGTATAACTTCCACGTGAGACAAAGTAGCCTTGAGAATGAGTCACTGAGCGAGTGACAAGATATCCCATTAAATAAGTGAGGTCTGCCAAAATTCTTAATGGAAATACTACTGACAATTTCTATAAGTTATGCAGAGTAGTAGAGTATGCATTGTCTGTAACCATGTCATCAACAAAGATTGACGGACAGGTTTTTTTTTTTTTTTGGGTATGGAAGATTGACGGACAATTCCATTTTTCCATTGAGAACCCTGAATAAAGCAAAAAACTGTTGTGTCATTGAAGTAATCAGAACTAAAGTTACCATTTACTGGCTCTTGAAACTGCTTCAGACCATATAAAGAGCCTGTTTGAAGCCACATAAGAAAGTTGCAACTTGTAGACATACGAGTAGATAGTCCTCGAGTTTGTTCCTTTATGTCATGTCTTTGGTAGGTATGTCTCTTGTATGTATATTCCTCTGTTCAGTGATTTGCTTGTGCTTTATACTGCATGCCCTTTTGAATTGTCCATTGAAATATATGCCTGTTTTCTTGTGAACAGTTGGTATTTATAACATACCCTCTAATGCTTAATGGTAATGTGAACTAAAGTTTATATCCTAATATGGTATACTGGTATTGCAGAGTCTGTGATCCTTTCGAGACTTGAGACCCTGTCTAGATTTTAGAGTATGTGATCTCACTACTATAGTTAGGAAAGAAGTTACTGTGCCTCTTTCAAGATAGGTGAAGAAGAGGGAGGCCATGAATCTATGATAGGTGAAGAAGTGATGGTTTAGGTGGTGCACTAAGAATGGAAAGATGTGCAATGGGAAGACAGTATTTCATTAAAACATACTACTCCAGTCTTTATCAGGGGAAAAAAAAAAACACCAAAACATACAGTCCCTCCTGTCTGCTCAAACCGCGAACTCCTCCTTCCTCTCGAATGACACAGTCAGAAGAGAAGAGTTGGAACACAGAGGGGTGTTTGAGTACTTGAGTAAGCTATTGAAAGGGGTGTGACTCGGAGAGATGAAGCGGTGAGAAATTGAATAGGAGGAATGTCTCTTTTAATCCTGTAACTGGAGGAAGAAGTAATTTCTATTCTGGGTACCTTTTTTATTGGTCATTTTGCCATGATTGTTGCAGTTTGAGATTCGGCTGCTCTTCTCTATGATGGTTTCCATCTAAAGGAAGGGGTTTTAGTACTCGTGCATTGCTTGTCTCTCTTTCTTTTTGTTTATCCACCGAGGGTTATCTTTACAAGTGCTTCATTTGTGTCCAGGTCCCATTATACGTGGCAACAAAGATGGCCTCGATCAGAAGATCCTCATTCTTCGTTCCCTCCGGTGATGGCTATGCCAAGGCTGGTGTTCGTCACATAGGCTATGAACCACGCTGCACTCCATACTGGCCGCACTCGGTTATATGGGGACTGATGCGTTTTGTTCCTGAAAGCCTATTTGATTCATGGCGGTTGCGCTTCTCCCTGGGAATCAGGAAGAGAGGTCAGCTCAAGGACTCAAGGAAGAAGGAATAGACTGTAGCTGATCACCTCTTTCCGCTGTCACTTGTAATGTAGGAAGTAGATGATGAGAACTACTTGTATCCATTTGATCGAATTTGGTGTTACTTGTTCTGTGCGTTTGGTTCGGTTCACTACATTAATTTGATCATCGGATTTATCTATGAGTTGTATTTATAATTTATAATGTGGTACTCAAAACTCTTTCTAAATGACTCTTTCTCATGACATGGAAGAAAACTTATTTGCTTTTGCTCGTTGTACATGAAATGTCTATCAACAGGATTTTGATTAGAGTCCAGAAAGCGAAAGCCATAAGCTTCAATGATGTTCAGATTGCAGAAGAAGAAGATCATTTCTGGGTTCATTTTCTGAGGCAATAACCTAATAGATTTTGTGAAGTCATTATATCAGGTTTAAGTTCAGGTGGACGAACATTCTCTAGAGGTTGTTTTACGGGATTGCGGGTTAGTTCATGTTATGAGTTCGACGATAATTGTCTTATACAAGTTAGTTTATGTTTTCCAACAGCTTTTAGGCAAAAGGAAATGACAAGGTGAGGAGCAAGTGCAAGGTCAAGTTGTTTAGCCAAGTTGATAAGGTCTCCAGCCCAGCACAGTTCACTTGCAATACAGATTATCCAAAACATTATGCTAACGTCTGGACATAGTCATAAAAGGTTGTCACGATTCTTGAATAATAAATTAGAATATTGAGTTTGTGATGTTGATTTAAAATCAATTATATTGACTGATTTTGTAGATAAAAAAGATATCTGAAAAGATTCTATAATATTGATTCTATTCAATAAATCTTTCCGATATAAAATCAATCACATTGGTTGATTTTCAATTAGCCATATATTTCTGCTGGAATATATAGTGTGGGCATATTTTTCTTTACGTCAATTTTTGCTTTTTCTTGAGCTGATTTCTGAATTTATGAGATCCTTCGGGAATAAATGAGATAGAACTTGATGGATAATGAAGTTCTTATTAATCAAATAATGTCTAACAATCTACATTGTGTATAATTGGGATTACTTTAGAGAACATCTATACAATATACTAAACCAAAATGTATGGAGTTGTAGTTTTATCTAATATTTTAGATTTAACAGTTTATTTTTATCAAATGAATAACTTATTGGATTTTATTTTTTCCGACTCAAATACAACTAATATTTTTTTTCCAAGCTGTTTTTAAATCAGCTAAATTGTTTGTAACCCCATTAAAATCTTTGTTTAAAATTAATTGTTTTTAAAATTTCAAATAATGACAGTTATATTTTAAATTTACAAAGAGTTGCAATTTTCTTGACTGATTTAAAAACAACTCCCCATCCCATATGTTTTACAGTATTTGTTAAAAAGAAGCGTTACAAAAGTTAATTTTGAGTGAGTGTAACACGCATATAACCACAATGAACTATATGAAAAACAAGACGTACCACAGAAAAGCCAAGCGCATAAAGCCCAAATCCAACTAAAGATATCAAAAAAGGCAGTGTTTGGAGATTTAATTTGATATTTTTTGGGTTTAAAAACAATTATTCAAATCAAATCATAACAAATTTAATCATATCTTAAACAAATAGGAAATAACAAAAACGCAGTTTTTTTTTTCTGAAAAAAAAGTTGTTTGGGTACTTTCGTGAAAAAACAGGGAGGGATGATATTTATTGAAAATTTATTTTGATAAGTGGTGTTTATGAGTAATTTTTTTTCAATCTTATTTTTTTCATTAAAATTTAGATTTAAATTTAGATATTAAATAGATATTGTTTAGTAAAAGTTTAAACTTTTAGTTTTTTTAAATTTCTTTCAATAAAAAGTAATTTTTTTCCCAACAAAAAATGACATTAAGATAATATAAAAATAAATGTTTACCTTATTCTCGATTGTGTCAATTATCACAAAAATAATTCTCGATGTTGAGTAGATGCATTTGATCAAAAATCAATTTTTTATTCTATTTTATCTAAATTCATGTTTAAAAGTTTCTTTTTCAAAAATTTTCCTTTTTATAAATATTTATGTAAGATTAAAGTATTACAAAATTATTTTTTGAAAGATTTTTTTATTTTTGTTATTTTCATTTTATAATTTTTTTAAGATTTAAGTATTACAAAATTTATTTTGTGATAGTATATATATTAGATTAGAATAAAAGATTTTTTAGTTTTTGATTTTTTATTAATATATTTATTAAATATTAGAATGGATGGCGTCCAGCGGACGCCATGACATATCGCCAGAAAATTTTAGATAATAATATATATATACTTGTTTATTATCTTGTGCGTTGCGTATGATATTTATAATCACTTTCTAATTAATTAAAATTTTATTTTTTTGGAAAAGATGTTAAAAATTTTAAGCTTTTGAAAGATAATAGGAGCTTTTTTTATGTTTTTGTTTTAAAAATCTTTATTGAAAATAGGAGATTCTTTGTATTTTTTGTTTTCATTGTAATAGAATATTTGTATTCTTTTTTATATAAATTATCAATACGTCTTATTTTTGAAAATTCTCAAGAAGTCATCCTTAAATTATAAATTATCATTTGATCTTATTTGTTTTGATATTATGAATGATTTATTGTCTTTCTTTATTCAATTGAAGCTTTTATTTTATGTAAATGATTAATTGATAAATAACATAATTAAATATAATCAATTGATAAATTTTTAGGTTTTGATGACCAATTAGATTTTTTTTTATTTTTTTTCAATGTTTTGTAAAAAAAAAGGTTAAAATTTCTGATAGATTATAGGAGCTTTTTATGTTTTTGTTTCCGAAACATACTTTTTTATGAGAATAGAATTGTTTATGATTTTTATAACGAGGATTTTTTATTTTTTTTGTTATAAAATTATAATTTTTTATTTTTTAATAAAATTTAACATTTGAAAAAAATTAATTACATCCCAAATCTTAACATCCCTGTATAATACATTAGATTAGATTCTTATAGGGCTTAGTGTAGATACTGCATCAGCATCCATTAAACTGATACAACAATCATATCCATGACTAACTTAAAAAAAAGAGTTAAAAATCGATTTTTAAAAATCAAACATGTGGTTGACAGATTCTTGTAACAGTATCTTTGCTGCTAATGCTACATTCTCCTTTTTCCGATTTTTATATGTCCATATAACAAGGAATCTTTTGTAATTTTATACTTTGTTTTGTTTCCTCCGAATTGGTTTTACCTCGTGAATAATGTTCACGGTAAAAAAAAAAACAAAAGAATTTAGATGGGGTGGCTATAGCAACAGATAAAGAATCTAGTCCAACTATCCTTTCTAGCACAAACTCACACATTTAAAATTTAAAACAAATGAAATCCTAGATTTTTGAAGATTTTACATTTTGGTATCCCAATTTTTTTTATTTATATTTTTCTTTCTTTTTATACTCAATACAACAATATATATAAATGGTAAAAAAAACAATATATATATAATGAAAATGAGATACAGAGTATAATTACCAAGTGTATAAAATTTCTCTCTCTTTTTTTTTTTTTTTTTTTCAGATTTTAATCTTTTTTCACCTGCTTTTTACGTAATCTTTTTATATATTTCACCGCAAACAACAAAACTCCACATTACCCTCTGTCCCTTCCCCCAACTCAACCCACCCCTAAAAATCATCAATCTATCCAAACACGCACATAATTTCATTATCTTTGATCATCTGATTTCACACAAATTTCACAAATTGGTACCCATTTTCTGCATACCCATCTTCAAAAGGCTTCATTTTGATCCAAAATTTATGATCGGATGGTAAATTGAATCAAAATTTGAAGCTTTTTGGGTCAGATGGGTTTTGATCGTTTGTGGGTTTTCATCTGATGTGACCGTCTAACAATCTGAGTTTGATCCCATGATCTGATCATCGGTCTTCATGTGAAAATGCACAAAATGAATGCTTTTAAGTTGTGTTGTGTGTTTTGGCTTTGTTGTTTGGTTGATTTTGGTGGGGTTTGTCACATTTCTTTCCCCTCTTGTTGATGGATCATTTCAGATTCCAGGGTTCCATGCTTGGTTGAAGGAAATGATGAAAGTTCAATAAAGTTGATAACTTTCGGAGATTTTGTGTAAAACCCATTATCAGTGTAACTTGGATTAATGTTAAATTGAAATGGAGGTGATATGTGGATCTGATAATTGTTTTGGTGATTTGAGTTTCTGGGATTGTTCCGTTTACTTGTAATGTTGGTGTCAAAGGCAGTTTGTTAGTTGCTTTTGGTTTAGGGTTATCCACTTTGGGAAGCTTAGTATTCTTCCTGCAACAGTTTTACTGTTACGTATTCAAGTGAATTCACAACTTCTGTTATAAGATATACTGTCTGTATTTCGACTTTTCGGTTAATTTGGATACTTCCTTTCTTATGATTAAGTTCTGCGCATGACATTGAAGTTCTATTGTTTTCACTTTGCCTATCGAATGTTAAGCTCATGATCATTGTTGTATACACGTCATTGTGGTGATGAGTACTTCTTGGTGTAGTTTGGGCGAGTGAGGTCTTGTTGTTCATAGGTGCTGATTGTGTTTGTTTAGGGTTCTTGTTTGAGTTAAGTTGCAGTTGGGAGGTTCGTTATGATATGGTTGATTTTACTTATCTTTATGGTTGAGCGGCTTCTATTTGTAAATGATAATGAGTATTCTCTGAAGATGAGTGTCTTCTCGGTTCTCCTGTGTACTGGCATGCTAGAGCTTATTGAGAAACTGCAATTCGGCTTTCTCGTACCTTCCATTAACATCATTTGCATGAAATGCATAGTATGTGGTTCGTCTCTCATGAAGTAAAACGAAAACTTGCAAGAATGTGTGATCAACGAAATTTATATGAAAACCTTATTTCACCGGAACTCACAAACGTGGAGCATAAAGTTGTCTTACAGTTCCTGTTTTCATTGTTCGATGTCTCTGTTGGTGACCAAATTACCTTGCCATTGCAGGTTTCATCAGCTAACTGGTGCTGATTAGTCCATTCTTCAAGGTATCTACCATTTCTATTTTTAGAAAATCCTAGTGCCATGATGTGTAGAATGTAGACTCCCCTCTTGGCAAAGATATTTTCTATTTGCTTTTGTTTGCAGTTTCTTGACCCTTTATCTGATATGGCTAACTTGCTGTTTTGTCAGATATTAATCACTTCGCACGCTCGGGCACTGCGATAATTCTGGCGGTGCCCAATGGATGCCACAGCAAGTCAAAGCCCATCAATTCAGTTCCTTTCCATACCGGAGCAACCCATTGCTGCGGTCCTAATCACCTATTCTCCTCCAGCGACATTTGAACGACGAGTGAGGCAATGTTTCGGGGATTCTGCCCCCGGAGAGTTTCCGTTGGCAGCTAATCCATCAGTTGTCCTTCATATACTCGCGTCCTGCAATGTGGATCCCCAAGACCTCGCCAACCTAGAGGCAAGCGACTTACTTTCTAATGTTTGAGATTTTTTTTGTTATTGAAACTTAGGATTGATGATGCTGCTGATTTGAATTTCATTGTGTCTTGCTCCAGGCTACATGCTCTTTCTTTCGAAAACCAGCGAAGTTTTTCCCTGATCATGAGTTGTCAATATCGGAGCTCGCAGCTCTTGATATGTGTGACAAAAGGGCTGTATTTAGACCAATGACAACTGAAGAAAGGGATGATC